>JAVJAQ010003894.1:433231-509307 GCA_032362365.1 Zygogramma bicolorata
TCAATTGATCAATGTTCCGTTTTTTATTTATGCAATGTTCTTCTTTTTCAATGGCTACCATTTCGAGGAAAAGTCTCTTGGTGAGGTTTTTTGCAGAATATAGAATTTTTGATTTTTCATAATTCATTGAATGATCAAGACTCACAACATGATCTGAGAGAGCAGACGTATTTTTCAAGAGTCTGCAATCACTTTTATGCCCAGCTAGACTTGATTTCAAGTTTTGGCTTATTTGGCCGATATATTTCTTGTCACAAGCACTGCATGGAATATTATTGAGAATAATATCACTTCTCTTGAAGAGTGGTTCTTTATCTTTTAGTTTGATATATATTTTACTTATTGGTAGTGGAATCGTCTGAGCTATCTTAATATTTAAAGAAGAAGAAACACAACGGATTAAAATTTATTCGTTTCTATTAAACGACTAAATACATCCTGTATATAACTATCGTCAGTGGAAAGAACACTATGAATTTCAAAATCAATAACTCAACCTTTCATTGTCAAAATTTACATTTTTCATGTTTTATCTTTTATTTCATTAATCCATTATTCAAGAAAAACCTCAAATGCATGTATGTACATTATATTTTATATTGATACTTCTCATATTGTAGCCCTTGAAAAAGCTAAAGAAAAATAGCGAAAGCTCGGGTAGCTGAAAATAGTAATCTTTTCTATTGGGAATTCAACATAAGGAGTACTCCCTCTGGTGTCAAATTTTGAAACTATTCATAAGTACATTGAAATCGTTTACGTTTAAATTACTATGATTCTGTGCATTCTGGTCGTTGTTTTTGTATAGTTTTGTGATTACTATTATATGATACGTAATAAAAATCTTGTACATGTATATGGTGGATATTCAGGATATTCTGTTTCTGTTGACTGGTACTAGTTTTCAGATGTAAAATGAGTGCTTCAAGTTCAAACCATTATTGTTGTGTACCTCAATGTGACTCTTGGGCTTGGGCAAAACGGCAAAGTAGGACTGGAATAAGTTTTCATCTTTTTCCGCGGGAAAATGAAAGAAACGTTATAGTGCAGACTAGTCTAGGATTGAGAGAGTCTATAGACAGAGGGCGGGGCTGGATATATCTCCCGAAAATAGGAAAACCGGTGTCTAACTTCATAAAAGTTTGTTCTCGTCATTTTACCAAGGAAGACTATTTGCCATTCACGTAATCCATGTATTCTAGCACACTCAACCATATTCCAGGCATTATTTCTTACAAAGAAATAATCTGAAACATATATTATCAATTAAGGCATTTTTCATCACTTTTGACTCACATCGAATCCAATATGAAAAAGTAGTAGGTTATTAGCAAGTGATCCAAGAGAATGACAAATTTAGTGTTCCTGGATGTGAAAGAAAATAATTGTGATTATTGTGAATCATTCCAGCCCACAAAATAAATGTTTTTTGCAAGGTGATTAATACATACAAGATTCCTTCAAAATGAGTATTAACAAATGATGCTGTTGTACGACCTGGAGAAATCACTTCACTTGAGACTTGAAATGAGAAATAGTGCATGAAAAAACTGAAAACTATGAATCAATTGAAAATATTCAAAGATAAACCGTAAAAACCCTAAGACAACAATGATAACAATGTACTCGAGAGTGGTTCGAATTTTTGCCCCTTTGGCGCTGGCATCTAATCTTGAATTGCCAATAGACCGAAGCCCTGATGAGTGAAAAATCAATTACAATTTCATTTTACCTTTACTCCCTGTAAGGTCGAATTAAAAATCCGGTGATTAGAGGAAAATACCGACTTTGTTCGATACGCCACACATTCCTAGATAGTTCGACCAAAAAACCGAAGTCTAGAATTTATTATTCAATTTTTCTGTTGTATTATTTTCTGTTCAATTAGTGAAATATACTTTTCGATAGAATATTATTTGCACGAAAATATCATTGTTGAGTCTGCACTCACCATTTCAATGTACGATATGGATTTATTTTCCTTTCCTTCGTCATTATTCTGCTCGATTTCTCTGGAATGATAAATATTCATGATTATGTAGTAACAGTTACTAGACTGAAAAGTTCGCTCCCTCACGAGATGAGAGATTCTGAAGGTACTTACATGGCAAATGGGTCTTTCTTGTTTGGTTTGAGTGAAAAGAGCTTTCTATTACCCATTAGAACCTGAAACAAAAATGAATCAAAAGAGTAGATATAATTAAAAAATCTCCAACTGACTGAATACAACCTTGTCATATTCAGTTATTATGTGAAAAAAGGATAAAAAGGACGCTATTTCAGAAAATACTTGGCTGTCATGGTTATTGTAACTGAATGTGGAATATTCGACCTAGTACAAAATATGAAACTATTCAACCACAATAGAAAAATATCTCTCCTGAAAGTCATATCAATTCTAATTTAAAATATCAAAAAAAAGTTCATCCATACTAGCTTGAAATTTTTAATATTGTGTTAAACTTGATTCTTTATTTATTTATACATTATTATACCGTTAACGTAAGATTGGCCACGTCGATAATCTGTCACAGGAATTGGACATCATGAAAAGTTGAAGTCGAATTCAGTTGATTCATAGATATTGATCACAACTTGAAGTCTTGTAGCAGATTTTTCATAATATTAACCAATCGACTAAAAATGGATATTAATAGTGATTCTTCTTCCAAGGAAATTGTACCTACCTACACCTTCTAATAGTGGAGATTCGACAAATAATACTATCTTAGAAGTGCTATCTACCTCTATTCAGTGTCAAATTGCTCTTTCAACAAATCTCGAAATTTGTGGTTAAAGAAAAAATTTGTTCGACTGGTTGATACAAAAAACGGGTTTTTTGTACCAGTCGTTGGGAGATATTTTCATTAATCTAAGAATAAAATGAATTCGTTGGAATAACTGAAGGAGAAATTCAACTAGAACCATAATGCTTCTAGACATTTTTGCTGTTTTTGGTGTTGTTTCGTGGTACTCACCCTTGAACACAAAAAATGGTTATACAAATTGAAACAAAAACCACGCACTGACGGACACAAACTGAACTAGGTATCTACAAAACAAACTTTCTTCTTCCCTTCAGAAATTTCATTCCAAGCGATCTTAGTAATTGTTTTTACTTTGAAACTGAGTTTTATTTGCTATTTGAATTTTCTTTGAAATAAAGCCGATTTCAACCCATTAATATAGTGAAAGTGGAGCTTTACAATACCCATTTCAGTCTGACTATTCCACAGGTAATGCCCACTGATTCTTGGTAGGTGACCATTAGAAATCGATTATATGGTTGAGATTTGTATACAGTGTCAGTGTACAAATATGAACAAAATGGAAACTTATTTATAAACCATTTTCGATAAAGAATAATTGTTAATAAAATGAGCCTAAATTGTGGAATCCGCGTAATATACGAGGACCCTAGTGAAATTAGATTTTGAGAAAAAAGTAAAGTACCCTCATCTCGGAAAATCGTGGAAGATGTAAATGGGAAAAGTTGTTCATAATTGAATTGCTGCTATGTCGCATTGCTATATCGCCTTAATTTTTTGAAGTCATGGACATCCAAGCTGAGTTTCATTTTCTCACCTATTTTCCAAAAACGGTACTATGATAATCATGTGATCCAAGCAAAACCAAAGCTGAAATCGAAAATATGTTTTCATGTTTAACATAAACGACATTTGGGATAATGAATGAATGGGTTTCTGGATTTTCTCACGAGATCAACGAAATACGAATGATAATTCTTTCTATCCATTCAATTTGCACCGAACTGTATATTAATTCGTAAGTAGGCAGTATTTCGAAGGAATATACTTTCGAGTCACCCTGTGGAAATAACAGGAAGAGGTTCTTAATAATCTTTCAGCGTTCGTATGTTCCGAATTTTTTGGTTCAATTCATCAATTAGCTGTTTAATTGATGTTATCAAAACAGCTCATTACTGCTTTGAAATTGAAACATATGGTGTTATTATATAATTGAGAATGCATCTTTCAATTGTTGGCACATGATGCAAATTCATTTTAACTGTTCACAAGATTGTCGATCCACAAACTATTTAGTCATGTAAGAATAATCGTTTTTGATGACACATTCTGATTTGTCAAAATGAGCGTACTAAGTATCTCCGTAACTTCGGCAAACAAATATTGATCCACCACAAAATAATAAACAATAACAATTGTTTGTTCCATGGATATAACTAGATACAGTTCCAAACCACAATAATAATAATTGATTTCCCAAAAATATCATTTAAAATCAAATTTTACAAATAATTCGAAACGAAAATTCGCTGAATTTGGTTTTAGGATTGCCACGAATAGGCAATGTTTGGACGACATGTTTGTGCGACGACAGAGGCTGTAAGTACTTGGGAAAATGACTGATGAGAAGGTAATGGTTTATTTTCAATATCATGAAATGCGAAATGAACTATTTTCACATCATTCATTAACATTCAATGTTCTTGGTACTATTAACTATAAATAAGACATACCTCCAATTAAAAATGTTCCGTTATCTCTAATCAACATCACCAATTGTTAATAAGCTCTATCACTTATAACACTGAAAATAGTATTTTAGTTGGTATGTCCTTGAGAAGAAGTGTCCTATCTTTTTTTCCGACTATAATTGATGAAATGATGTATTTCACTACTTGAAAATGCTTCTCAAAATTGTATTCAATAATGTCGAATAATAGTCTGCTTCCTTTTTCAAGTTCCTTTGAGAAATTCTAATCCTGGTGAGTGGTGACAAAACCTAAAGAATGATTATACTGGATATCCAGCTCCTCAAAAAAGATTCAAAAAATATCATATTTATAAGATGTGTTTCCCATTCTTGGTATTCGGTAAATCTTTCGATAGCACAGACAAATGTTTATGAATATTGAGTGTAAATTTTCAGCTGAATCTCTTATTTCTTGTTCCGTTCGAACAAAAAATTGGTGGCATCATAGATTGTATACTTCGATGCAGAATAATGATGAAAAGTTGAAACATTTAATAATTGCCTGAATATATCGACCCTTAACTTTACAATATATACCAGATAATTACTCAGAATGTGGTTCTGGAGAGAGAGTATGATTTCGTTATTCTTTCAACCCTATTAGGTTATTAAGCTCTCCAGGAAATTGACCTCAATATCTCACAGATGAAAATCATGAAGACATTCTTTTATTAGAAGCCTCTTCCTGACAAGGACTCATATGTTCTTCCCCTGAATTTGCTGATATTCTCTTTATCTAAGACTACATTTTGTATCTCAGATATCGAGCTTTTATCTCTTGTATTTATGAAAGACTTGCCCACGGTACTGTTAGTTTTACGTGCAATGTTTGTTCGTTATTATTTCAAAAAAAATGACAATATTTACCCCTCACTCTCATCGAGAGAAAAGAGTAGTTTAATCGCCATCATAACCGTTTTGAACAATCAGTTTTATAGGGTTGGGTCCTCTGGCAAATGGGAAAATACCTAGTAAATTGGTCCAGGAGTATCTGGTAACATCAAGTGTTGAGTTTTGTCTTTTGTAACACTTACTGGTCCACTAATGAGCTATATTTCAGTCTGAAGTAACAAGTATTCACTAAACTTTTTTGGCCCTAAGAGTTCTGGAGAATCAAATCAGAAAATCATCAAAAATAAAATCATCAACTTGTTACCCTAATATGAGAACATCAGGAAAAACTTTTCACGTTCAGGATCATCCACGAAAATTTCATGCTTATAGGGAAGTCACAGATCTTTCAATTCGTTGGACAAATCAAAGTATCTCATATTGAAACTGAATTTTTGATGAGACTATATAGCGCAGTTCTGAAATGAAATTTTCACGATGAAAGTCACAAGATCAACGATATAGCCGATGATTTATTCCTTGAAGGATATATTGGTCCAGAATCCAAACACAAATTCGGTGAGACAAGCTCTAGAAAGGAGCCAAGTGAAAGAAGTTCATGGAGAGGGATCCTCCCTCAAATTCATAAACGTTCTGCTGAACTACAACAGTAAGTTTCTACGGCTTATATATATATATAATAGGTGTTTTTTTATTTTAGTATACTTCACAGAAATTGCTGGGCATATACGTTATTGGTTCTATGCCAAGATGGATTGGGTAAACTGTTAAGAGTGGGGCATGGCCCATCTCTTCAGGTTGACTGACAGTCATTCGATGTCTGAAGTTAAGCAACGCCGAGCGCGG
The DNA here is from genome assembly GCA_032362365.1 of Zygogramma bicolorata. Taxonomy (NCBI): domain Eukaryota; kingdom Metazoa; phylum Arthropoda; class Insecta; order Coleoptera; family Chrysomelidae; genus Zygogramma; species Zygogramma bicolorata. Next base: position 439,448 of record JAVJAQ010003894.1, read on the forward strand.
TTACTACTTGGATGGGTGACAATACAGGGAAATACCGTGTCGAAAGCCCGTACAGCTGCAGCGGAATAGCATATCATAGCTCGCAGACAATATATCAATGAGCACAAGATATATTGAGGATATGCCGTCACTCAGAGGGGACGTAAAGCCGTCGGCCCCGAGTTCATGGATGTTGGGCTCGTTAAAGATCCCTACCTCTGGTTGGAAAACCAGAGGGTTCGGCGAAATTTCCGGTTGGGGGAAGTGTGCTCACCGGCGTCGGTGATTGGCCTTGGTAGCGAAAATAGGCCGACGTTAAATAAAGAATTGAAAAAAAAACTGTAAGAGTGATTATCATTGATGAGATGGAGTATAAAAGTCGCAGTGGACCAAGATATGGGCTAGCTCCTCAAAAGAGCCAATTTTACTTCAATCTCACGCCCAGGAAAGCCCTGTAATATTCAGAAAACATCGTGAAAGGTTTCATAAGCCTTTCCGAGTAAAAGTCTTGGGAAAAGTTTGTTTCAGAATCATTCTTGTCGATTTTATTATACAATTTTTTTCTTTTATTTTGTATCGTTTTTATATAATCTTTTTTATAAGACTGTTACGAAATACCTTCATTGTATGTTCAATGATAATTTCTCAATGTAGCACATTATATTACTTCTTTTCATATCACAATGTTTGAAAATCGTTACAATCTTCGTCACGGCAAAAGAGGTATGGCGTAGATTAAACAAGAGACGCCTTAACCAGGTAACTTGCCATAATCATAGACAATATAATCACAAACATAAGTGACAAATAAATATTCCTTGACAACGATATTCTAAAGGTGTTTCAAATTCAGTTCAGCATGGAAACTAGTGATAGTGAAATACGTTTAACTCCGGCAAGTATTATGGATGCAGAAAATAACGCTTCATTGAATTTAGTGCCTGAAATATCTAAAAAAAATATACAGTTTCTTATATCCTATTCATGGACTGGTGCAAAAAACAGAAAACTAGTTCTCGTTCAGAGAATGTTCTGAAGGCTTACATTGGAAATATATCAAATAAATTTGAATCTTTCACTTTATGGACACACTATAGTATGTTGATAACGATTCTTAGTATCAATGATGGCGGATATTAGTGAATATTTCAAATTGAGATGGATACAAAGCCAAAGAATCCAAAGTTTTTACAACGAAGGAGATTTATACGTCCATCAAAGAAGCCCCAGACAACGAATACCTTGTATCAGAAGTAAGTTTCACAATAATTAGTTGATTAATTATAATTTGTTTATATTTTTTAATTGCAGGTTGTACTTATCATGGGAGTTATGGGTGCTTGTAAAAGAGATGAGATGTACAAAATGAAAATTCACGATTTTGAAGATTTAGGTGCCGCAGTTTTGGTTCACATTCCGGACACTAAAAAGAACTTTTCGAAAATTTACTGTAACGGAAGAATATGTTAACATTGTGAAAATATATAGGAACCTGCGACCAACTAATCTCAACGATGCTTTTTTTTCCAAATTATCAGAAAGGAAAATAGACTGTCCAGAGAATTGGAATAAATGAAATAGGAAATATGGGAAAAAAATTGCCTCATACTTGAAACTTCCGGATTTTGAGTTATACACCGGCCACTGTTTCCGCCGATCTTCAGCTACAATATTGATAGATAGTGGTGAGGATATAACAACATCAAAACGGCATGGTGGCTGGTGCTCAACAACAGTAGCTGAGGGTTACATCGAAGAGTCCCTGACTAGTCGAAATAAAATAGCCAATAAAATATTAGGGTCGATCAATAAGTTGTCAGATCTTTCATCGACATCAGACACAGAAAATGTCAATAACGTCAACTTTTCCCTTACAAAAAAAGGCTTTCAGTTCTCCAAAATTTGTTTTCAATAATTGTACCAATGTAACATTGAATATTGTTGATAAAAATTGAAAAGATATTTATTTGCGATTATTGTAGTAGGGCTCAACACATTCATTTAGTACGTTGATTTCTTCAATTAATTAATAAAATTGAATATTTTATGTTGTTGTTTTTTTACTTACACTGTATATTATAACAGTAGTAGAAAAAGTATAGTGCAAAACTCGCATGGAATGACCATTTCCCACTTGTATGATTGATGACAATATACTATTTCATTAATTGTGGACTGTCCTATTATGAATTATGTTGCGACTAACCTCAAAGTATATCCAGACCGCGTCACAAAAACCTACACTATTTTTTGTTGCTCTATTTCAAACTTTGCTTATCGATGTCAACGCAAAGCGAGCAATTCCAATAGACTGGCTCACGCCTTTAGTTTCATTATTCCACACACTCGACGACACCAAAACACTCCCCCTTCGTGCTATTTCCAGAATCGACTGTATTCTTTACGATGGTATGTACAGGGTGTATCAGAAAGAGCGCGGGTTAAGATCGAAGTTAAGAGTTTTTTCGGAGAATTGTCAGTAATATGGATATGTCACTGTAGGTGATGCCTCTTCTTCCAGAACTCCTAATTTTCAAATGTTTTTGACAACGATATCGTGTCCCCAACTGGGCATTAGTTTCTTTATCCAATTTGAACCCGACAATTACAAAACAGTTCGGAGAAATCGAGAAATTCGGAGAAACGATAGCTGTTGCACTTGATATTTCAAAAGCGTTCGATCGAGTTTGGCATCGGGGTCTCCTTTCTAAACTGCCGTCTTATGGTTTGCCTCCTCAGTTGTGTGCTTTGTTGAAGAGTTTCTTGTCTGATAGGTCTCTGTATGTGTTTGTTGATGGAATATCATCTGATATTCTCCCAATAAATGCAGGTGTTCCACAGGGTTCAGTTCTGGCGCCCACTTTGTTTTTGGTTCATTCATTGAATTTGCTCGAGAAAACATATTTGTTCAATACATAGTTTGGCGGACGACAGTACTCTACATACCAGTTTCTCTTCCAGAGTCCATATACCAGCTTGAGAAAAAAATTCAAAGAAACAGAAATTCAAAGAAACATTCACGCCAATAAAATTAACGACGTTTTGATAAAAATAATAGAATGGGGTTACATAGGCATGTCTCTTCTCAAAAAAAGCCGATCTATCATCATCTTGTATTCAGGTGTCAGGAGTAACTCTTCCTACAAAGTCAAGTATCTCGATGCTAGGAATTCTGATCAGTGATAATCTCTCATGGGAAAATCATGTGAGATCTATCGCTAAAAGTGTTTCCCAGAAATTTGGATTTCTATTTCGTGCGAAGAATACTTCACTTCTCGTCAGCTTCTAATGATCTACAAGGCTCAGATACGACCTGTTTTGGAATACAGTTCTCATGTTTGGAGTTCGGCACCGAAACATTCATTGCGGCTTCTTGATTCTATTCAGAGAAGGGCAATTCGTCTTGGTGATTCTTCGCTCACAGACTCGCTCACTTTTTTGGAACATCGTAGAAGTGTCGGAGACTTGTTCTCTCCTATAGATTTTTTCACGGTCGGTGCTCTTTTGAATTGTCATCAATCGTTCCACCCTTGGCACTATCTACACGGATGACTCGACGAGTACAGAATTCCCACCCCTTTTCTTGTTCAGGAATCTTTTTCCAATAGAACAGCTGAGCTTTGGAACTCCTTGCCTGAGGCTTACAAACTTCAAAAATTCAAAGTGAATGTTAATTCGATCCTCCATAAAAAAATTAATATCAATGCGTTTCAGCAGCCCTTGTTTTAAAGATGGATACCGACAATGCCCCATCGAGCGTAATTTGGCTCTGTATCGATAGATGGCGAAACATGGAGGCGCTATTCAAGCATATCTCAAAATACAATATTTTGAAACGAGTAACTTGTAACGTAATTACTATAGCCTGTTAATGAGTATTCAGTTAATCAGATTCACTTTGTATATCCCGAGCAAAATTTACTTCTTGTGTCATCTTTCTAAGATAGAAAAGAGGTTGTAATAATTCGTTTGATAGGTCATTTAATTTGATTTTCTATTCGACCCTGGTTTGATATTGGGAAGAATGTCTACCGATGAGGGCGCTGATGTCTTTTCAAAAATGTCGGCAACAAACCGTAATCAGCTGATCGTAATCTGTCAAAAACATATGTTTACTATTGTTTACGTTGTATTTTGTATTGTACCTTGTGTTTTTCAAATTTTGGCAAAGTTCTGTGTAAAACAAATGTGCAGACTGATCAGTGTGAGAATATGTTAGAGAAGTGTACCATAATTTCACATTCAGAAGTTTGTTCTTGTTTTACGCGATGAAATAGTTCAAATATTTTCCGATAGAGGCGTATCTGAATGATGAACTTCCCAATTGAGAATTTACTAGCGGTTTCTGTGCCATCAGTACCTACTTCTTTTATGAACGTAAGTTAAAAAAGATAAGTTTCAAGAGTCCATCAGCAGCATTGACGTCAGTTCATTTCTCTCGTATACGTTATACACAAGTTCTCATTAAAAGAACATCGTCTAATCGTCTACTGTAGATATCAGAACTGTTCGCTAGCGTTTGATTGCCATTTTGATGAATATTTTAACATATCAGTCTAGACCTAGACCAACAAATAATGTTTGACTTGATAGGCTGTTGTATCAAATCAGCCGGCTGAGAATTAACTTTTTTTAATCAGACTTTACGAGAGCCATCATTAAAAATTGTTTGAAAAAACGTCAGTATTCGCAGTAGTTCATTATGAACTATCATGAGCCACATTTTAATAGGGGATCATGTTCTTTTTCGAAATTCTGTACATGAAGGTTGTTAAAAAAGTTATATAATTGTTTATAGAGGAATATGATATTTAGTCAATGCTTGTGTAATAGTAGTTTGTACAACAAGAGTGGATATGACCAATATCCATTCGAGTTATACAGTTAATTTTTTCTTCGCCTAGGTAAATATTTCAGTCTCTTACAAGAATCATATTGATAATTATTTTTAGATATAGTTTATTTTTTATATTCATGAGAGACTCGAAGGAAATTAACTTTATTTAATTCAATATTGAATGATATAAATTAAATGAGTCATGTCGAATTGAGAAAAATACAAACGAAATTTGTTTTGGTAGGACTCGAACCAACAACTATAAAGTGGGATGTCTCAGAAGGCGTACGCCTTATTCAACTAGGCTATTTGGATTGTACAATTTCCGTTGATTATTTTTTTCACTTGTCAAAATTTGACGTTTTTGGCATTTCAACCAATAGTAGCGGGTTATTCTATGGTTACTCTAGCCAATCATTGGGTATTATACTGATAAAACTGACTGGTCCTTTCGATAAAACGTTTACCTTTGAACTGTCAAAACTATACGGTTTACCACGTCGATTCTATTGAACTGGCTCATATTTATATAAATTCATGAATGAAGAGTTACCTCATTATTAATAGTCATTCACTTTTCACTTTTTCAGCATAATAATAACATAACACATTTCAATGAACACTCAAACACGTAAATAGCTCATAACCCCAACTTTATGACAGATATAGCGAACGACCGATTCAAATATTTAAGGTTTCCTTAACTCAAATGAAGATGGCGTACAATTATTTTTTATTAAATACAATTCATTTTTTGTGGTATTTGAAGGAACCGTTGTATGAAGATTTTGATACGACATAACGAATGATTTTATGTTCCTTCTGGCGCGATTTTCATTTCATAAGGAATATTCAATTATCAACCTTGTACAATGAGAGGTGTGACGCCATCTCTTGGTAATTTGTGAAATTTTCACCTATTCTCCTTTCCTTCTTATGTAAATGAAATATACTGATCAATTGAATTGTTCTTCTTTCTATTTGTTCAAAAAATAATCTCTCCAAATACAACTCGTTCTTCAAATTTAATAAGATAAATTTTCATTTTCGAAACACTCAAACTTTTTTATTTGAGGCAAAAGCATTCAAACAAACCGAATTAGATAAAATCACTTGTCCTACGGACTCGTGATTTTATCAATCGGTTTGTTTTCATACTTTTGCCAAATAAAAAAGCTTTTGTGGAAAATGAAAATGTATCGATTAAATTTAAAGGACTCGTGGTATTACCTTTGATTATTATTGGTGTGAAGGCTAGATGTAGGTCCTTCAATTCCATCAATTGTGACAATTCAAACTTGACTCCATAAATTATAAAAAACTTCAGATATAAGTTCATTTATTTATGTTTGAATAAAACGACTTGGATTCCGTGTTTGTAGGTAGACAGATCAGAATTGTGACGTTTCAACAATGTTGTCCCTGGTAACCAAGTATTCTGTTTTCTGTGATTGGTGGAAATCATATCCTACCTTGTTAGCCTGTTTCGACGATGCACTTGTCGCTGCATGTGTTCATGCAAGTTCTTCGAGTTGCATGAATCTTTTTTGGTGCGATAAGTTGCAGCGACTTAGTTATTTCAATGGTGAATTTGTTGCTGCAAACTACAAATATGTGGTGGCATCATTGTGAAGAATGTTGATGTTGAACATTTCAATTATTTCACGAAACTTAAGGAATCAAGTTGAGTAATGAGGTGGAATATCAATTATTAGAAATGAATCAAATTATATATCAGTTGTGATAATGTAGACGTTCATCTTGGTAACATTGAGTGCTATTTTTTAATATTGGCAATGCAAACTGACAGCTAGATGACAAGTCGCCGCGAGAAATTGCAACGACAAATTGCATCGTCGAAATCGCCTACTCATCTGTTTAGGAAACTACGAAGATATGAGCATATTTACGGGTGGAAGAAAAAAAAAGCATATGAGGCGTTTGTGTCACGCAATTTACACAATAATATCGATATTACCGTTAATTTGACAGCGTACCACAATATTTCCTTCTTTAAGGGGCAAATAAGGAGCAGTATTCAATTCAATTCAATTTTATCATCCCAAGAAACATTACACGTTTATGAATAGGGACTAAAACACACAAGTACATAGTCAATAAATGAAATAAAGAAAAAAATATATATACATTTAACGAAATTAAATATTTGTAAGCAGTCAAAATGAAATGGCTTCCAAAACTGATGAATACCAATGAAGGTAAAAAAAACATAATTGTTGACTTCATGCAAAATATATTGTACATTAGCTGATTAAAAATTGTTTGTATTTTTGCTTAAATTTCATTGTTGAGCGAAATGCTTTGTTTCTGGAATTGAGTTATATATTATGATGCCATCATGGTAAATTGACTTTTTTCCAAAATCTGATTGTGTTTTATTTGTTGCTAGTAATTTTGTTTGTCTTGTGGAGTGATTATGGATATCAGCAATTTGAGTGAAACTAATATCTGACTTTTTACTATTATTTTTAATAGAATGGATGAAACAGCTAATTTTGAGTTTATGGAGAGAATCTAAGTCCAATAAATTATGCGGTTTGTATAAATTTATTGTTGATTCTAGATAAGGTAATTTATAAATACATTTAATTGTTTTGTAAAATTTTCAAAGGTTTGATAATAGATTTACTTGCTGTTCCCCAAATGGAGATGAGATAATGCAATTGTGAATAGATTAGGCTGAAGAATATATTTTTCAATAATGTGAGAGATATGTAGTTTCTGATTTTGTAGAAAATTCCAATGAGAGGAGATATTTTCATTCTAATTCTTTCAATATGTTTTTGCCATGACAATCTCTCATCGATATATAAACCTAAAAATTTAGTTGTTTCTGTCTATTTTATCAATTCATTGTTGAATACTATGGGATTAGTAGGAATGTTGATTGATCGTTTGGAAATATACATATACGAAGATTTATCAAAATTTAGAGTAAATTTATGTTGATGAAGCCAAATGAGAATTTTATCCAGATCATTTTTCATATCATCTTTAATTTTATCATAACTATCTGAGAAGTAGATGAGAGTGGTATCATCAGCAAATAATTTGATCATTCCATTCAATGTTAAATTTGGTCGGGAGTTGATATAGATAAGAAAAAGTATTGGATCAAGAATGGACCCTTGAGGTACACCACAAGTTATATTTTGAAGGAAACTTTTGTCATTGTTGAATAAATTGTTTCCTTCTGGACAAGTAATTTACAAACCATTTTAGGAGTTTACCTCTGATTCCAACATTAAATAATTTTTTCATCAATACCTTATGGTCAACCGTATCGAAGGCTTTACACAAATCCAAAGACAGGACACCACATTTTCGGAGGTCGAAACTCTAAACATCACCTAGAAGATAATGAGACTTTGCGTCGTGATGATAATCCTCCAGAGGAAACAACAGAACACGCAATGAAACCCGAGAAAACAGCTCATCATATATATATATATATATATATATATATATATATATATATATATATATATATATATATATATATATATATATATATACATATATATTATTTTACAAAGAATTGGAGCCAAAAATTCTCTGAATTTGGTTTTTGAACAATAGAATGTAGTCATGAGATCAGATTTTATATCCACCATTTTCAAAAATTTTCTTATTTGAAATAGACGTGTATTCTAAATGAGCCATAACCAAACATGTCAAATACGTGATGAACGGTTTGAAATAGTGGGAGTAGAAAAAACTATAACGCATTCTTTGAATTTTATTCAGAATGTTTCATACGAAAATACAATTTGAAAGTTTCAAGATTTGGTTTGATAATAAGAATAGTTGAAAAATTAGTTCAATGCAGAGCTAGGCCAAAATCTCAAATGTACCGATTCTTATATGAGTATGGATTGAATATTGGTTAACACTAAAATCATTTTTTAACTGGAGTTTTGCACTGGTTCGGTTTACTAGCTTTTGTTCAACTCCGTTTCTATTCTTTACAGTTGAACAAATTGTAACTGAATTTTAAACCAGAAGTTGAATAGGAATTTCCATCAAGTTTCGGCCAATTCAATTCAACGTTTGTAGTTAAAATGGCGTAAAATGTTTCATCCAACACATGACAGTTATGACTGTCATTATTACTGTCAGTTATGACTGTCATCATCAATGTCATTGTGGAGAAGTTAACTATCCCTTTTTAAGGGATAGTTTACTTGTCTGAAATTACATTAATAATGACCTTCATAATTGTTATGTGGTGGATAAAAATATTAATCCAATTTGGCCAACGTTAATTTTTGTTTGTCCCGATTTGAATTTAATGGATTCAGGAGGCCATACTACGCATTCAAGATAAAAACATTAGTACAATATGGTTGTTCAAAAATATCGGACAAAAAATTTTATTCGTTGTCAGATTCAATAGATAATTTAATAGAGATATTCATGCTATTACAAATCATCGATGAAAGTATTCAGCCAATATGACGCTAACAATATAATTAACGGAAACTTGTTCATTGTTCCTTTTTGAAAAAATTATTCTTATTGGAGTTAATTATGGAATTCAAAAGTGCAATTTTCACACCAACCTCTTGAGACTTGCTTTCATCCCCAACCTCTGAAAAATTGATATCTGCACCAAAAGTCCATTGAGAGTACTTCTAAAATCCAAAAAGGACATGTTATGATGTTCTGTGACACAAAATAAGATCAATTACTAAATGAAATTTATGTTGGAAACAAAAAACGATCAACCGAAGTCCTACAGCAGCAAATATCGAATTGGACCTTGATACTAACTAAAGCTTATAATAAGTTTGTTATCAAAAAACATAATGAGGCTGGCCACTGGCTACTTTGTGGTCAACGAATTTTTTTTCAGTAAAAAATTTAGAGTTATCTATTTGAAACATTTTCCGGCAATGTCTCTGATATCGTCTCTAATTGAAAGAAGATCAAGGATTTTTTCAGGAAGTTTATCGGTACATCTAGCTCTGTTTCATCAAAATAATTTTTCGAAAATCTAACAACAGATCAATAAATGATTGAACAGCTAATAGGTGAATGGGTCACCAATGAAAACATAAATCCTAAATATTGTCAATAGTATTCGTTAAGTCATTCAAATTATTTTCAAAAAGGCATCCCTTCTCGAGGCGATGACGAAATTTTCCACCTTTTAGAAAATATATGTCAAGTATTCAACAAATTACTTGTGGAAAGATATTCCTGATTTTTTGAGTAATTAACCTATCACAATATGAAAAAATCAACTGATAATTAACCAATATTAAATTTTTTTGTGGAGATGTTCGTGACCCAAAGTTTTTTTAATTTCAGTTTTTCACTTTGTTAGGAGTGGTTAGGGAAAAAAAATAAAAATCTGCTTATGTCGACGTTTCGACCTTTCATTTGGTCAACCTCTCGACACAACAGATCGGGTTTCCTGTGTTGAGAAATGGACTAAACAACTGAAATTAATTAATACTGAGATATACACAAGTGTATAGTGGCAGATTTGTGATTTTAATCGAATATGCGGGAGGTCAGCCGTCATTTGCCTTTTTTTATATTGATTTGATACGAATTGGGTTAACTTTGTATTTTCTAACCTATTTTTCAATGCATCGAAGGCTCAACCGCCATCTTTCTCCCATTTTTCTTCCCAATCCAACAAAATGAAACAATAACTGAACATCATACATAGTTTGTTTTGGTGTGCTTAGAGTTCGTTTGACCCACAGAACTGGGATAACTCACAGAGTTCTGTGTTCTGGCCTTCAATTCAATCATCACTAGCAACTTCTGGTATAAGTCTTTTATCAGCAAAAAAATACCAGAACAAATATTCATGAACAAATCTTTGGTGTCGTTTTGAAAAATCCGTTTTCTTACTCGAAACTTATTTACAATTCCTTTTCTGTTCTTGATGTACAAACTGTGTTCACTTTTTCGTACTTCCAGAGCTCTCGAAGTTTCACCGATATTTTTTGTCCGACGAACAAGGAATTTATTTGAGACAATTCTTTGATTTTATGGCAATATGTCACCGATTCAGAGGTGTTTTTCGGGTTTGTTTGCCGTGGTCCACAGGTTTTTACTCCTGACGTTTCGCCTACAGCTGTGGTAGGCATTATCAAAGTCTATGAGGTAACGGACTGAAAGTTCTCGTTCTCACAGCACTTACTATTTCGTTTTGGTCCGCTTTATAACTGCTCTCGTGTCGGACGATCTGTGTGTCAAAGATGGGCACGTCTTGTTTTCTATTAGTTGGTTTGAGTCGTGTATTCTTCAGTGCAGGTAACCAGACTTTATTGATGTTCATTTGTTAGTGTTTTTTTGATAGACAAATTTCAGTTATACGAAGTTGCTGACTATTAGGTCGTGTTTCATCTAGGAGCAACGGTTTTTAATTAACGTAGCATTTTTTCGGGGTTCAATAAAAATTTGCGCCTCCACAATTGTATAGATTTCAATATCAATTACTGAATTTTTCAGATTGTGGTAGGTTGGGAACCCAAAAAAACTACGAAGGAAGAATCCATCCACCAAAAAAAAATTCTCACCAAGAATACTTGTAAACGTACTCGAGTGTATACAATATAAAAACTGCTGCACGTCATCGATGACTAGGGGAATCAACGCAGTTGTACCAATCCATTGATGGAAATGCATTGGACGTTTATGTTGAATTCAATACAAAGTAGTACATCTCTGGTTTTTCGGGCTTGAGGGCCGTGTAGTGGAATTTTGACTTCCGGAGCTTTCGGCTACATCTGCGGCAGCCATCTTCAGCGGCGTGGTCTTAGTTGAACTCCTCTATGTGAGTTTATTACGGCTGATTGCAAATCTGGAATCTGGAAAATGGTAAATTTTTCGGTCCGACAGCGTTCTGTTGGCCGTCCGATTCCCTGGTTCTATCTGGCTTCGTCTTAGCTATTCCTAGAACTGGATACCAAATTTTGTTCAAATTTAGTCCCTTTTCCTTTCTGTTGAATTTATCCTTGTGCTTATGTATCTCAATCGCTTCCTGGTATAAGCGAGTGGAGTAATGCGTCGTCGTTGACAGAATTGAAGTTTTGTCGAATTGTTTATTATGGTTGTTCAGAAGGGCGTGCTCAGCTACAGCTGATTTGTCCGTTTGTCCCAACCGACAATTTCTACTGTGCTCACTGATTCGAGTCTTAAAACTGCGTTTGGGAGATCCGCTATCCAATGCTGGGGTATAGAGAATTCCATGTTCATGTGGAAAAGTATATATAGGGACCACCAAACGCAGTTTCAAGACTCGAATCAGTGAGCATAGTAGAAATTGTCGGTTGGGACAAACGGACGAATCAGCTGTAGCTGAGCACGCCCTTCTGAACGACCACAATATACAATTCGACAAAACTTCAATTCTGTCAACGACGACGCATTACTCCACTCGCTATTGTACAGGGAAGCGATTGAGATACATAAGCACAAGAATAAATTCAACAGAAAGGAAAAGGGACTAAATTTGAACAAAATTTGGTATCCAGTTCTGAGAACAGCCAAGACGAAGCCAGATAGAACCAGGGAATCGGACGACCAACAGAACGCTGGCGGACCGAGAAATAATGACGCGTCAATTCCAGATTTGCAATCAGCCATAGTAAACTCACATAGAGCAGTTCAACTGAGACCATGCCGCTGAAGATGGCTGCCGCAGATTTGAAATTAAGTTTGTATACTGTTGGTGCGATTTCTCAAGTTATAACTCTTAGGTCCAGTTTTTCAATGCGAGGATAAATTCGTTATCTGTCAGATAGATGAAAGAAATGAGGAGGTGAGCGTGGATGATGTTTGAGAGTGATAAGGATAAAAAATGATGGTTAGTTTAATCTTACAGACATCTTGCATTGAAAAACCGGCCCTAAGTTCCCTATTGGAAAATTGGGAAAGAACTTTTTCATGGATGAGCTTCCATATTTCAATGAACGGTATTAACAAAAAAGGTTTGTGAAAATTTTGGATTTTCCCTCTTTCAAATTCGATACGTCACTTCAATTTATACTACTTCAAAATTCAACCAAGCCCATGATGACGTGCAAGTTTTTAAATTGTATCAAGTGTATACCGTGTGACACAGGCTCATGGTACACCCCCGTTTTCTCCTTTGTTTTTCTAGCTATATTTTTGGAATCAGGAACATTGAACATGCTCACTGAACAGCATTTCTCGACTTATCCGAAAGAAAAAAACAACTTCCATTTTTTCGGAAATGACATCAACTTTCGATTCTTGAATGGGACACCCTGTATATTGTTACATGATCGGTTAGGGATGATCATGAGTAAACCAACGATACCAGGTTTTATGGTGTTATCTCCGATGATTACGGAGATATCGCCATTTATTTTATCCATAAGCTCAACGAGTAGGAGAGAGAAACTTTTTCTGGCGGGTCAATCCAATTCTCTCTCCCACTCATTGAGCTTATGGATAATATAAATGGCGATATCTCCGCAGTCATTGGAGATAACATCATCAAACCTGGTATCGTTGGATTCCTCATGATCATCCCTAGCCGATCATGTAACAATATACAGGGTGTCCCATTCAAGAATCGAAAGTTGATGTCATTTCCGGAAAAATTGGAAGTTGTTTTTTTCTTTCAGATATGTCGAGAAATGCTGTTCAGTGAGCTTATTCGATGTTCCGAATCTCAAAAATATAGCTAGAAAAACAAAGGAGAAAACGGGGGTGTACCATGACTCTGGGGCACACGGTATATCTTGTATTTGATGAGGTGAAAATCAACTGCTATGTCTATATACCTTTGATGACCGATTCAAGTGCTCTGAAATATATCCTCAGTTATCGGAAGTAAAAGATAATTGAAATCGAAATAAAATTAAGGTTCGATTGTTGAAATCCACCTTCCAGAATATTTTCCGAAATTCACATGATGTTAATGGACTGAAGAAATGATTTTTCCATAAAATGATCAAAAATTCGAAATAAACAGTTTTCATTGATACCCATCATCACTACACTCGAAATAAACATTGCTGATCGAAATCAAGTGAATTAATTCATAAATCCTATTTACATATCATACAGAAATAACAACCATCTTCCCAATTCTAAAAAAATTCTACAAATTCATTACAAAAAATATTATTATCATTTCTCGTTATTGCGTTAGTATCTACAGTTATTACAAAATGCATTTTTGACCAGCAAAAATGTCCTATCAACAATTTGTACAATTACTCGGTGTTTCGAACTAATGAGCAGTCGAAAAATCAACAATTTGAATACACCTCGAAAGTCAGCTCTAAATCAAAAAATATTCGTACAATTCCCTGTTAAACAAAACCGCGTGTTTAACTATACGATATTAATGAGGCAACGGTCGACCAGGTTAAAATCGAAGGTCTTGGTCGCAAAGGAATATCAATTGATCGATTGAACCACCTTGCCGTCCCCACTACTTTCAATTGCGAGCAATTGATACGTTCGAAGGCGGTAGTCGCCTGCGGGCTAGAATGATAAAATATAGTAGTTCAGTTGAATACTTGATATTCCGTCGCTAACAAATTCATGATTTTGAGCTGGTCGGCTGCTGAAACAACTTTTCACTGAAAGTAACATTCGTTTTCTTCATCTTTATAGATTCTTCGAGAAAATGATTATTGATTTTATCACTTTATATTTTTTATTATTATTATTATTATTTTCTTCGGGAGACCGAATGAATATTTTTTATGAAGATTCTCATCAAGTATCCACCAGTTTCATCCAATAGCTCATAATTGTTGATTTTTCAAAAGCTCTCTTCATCAAGTTAGTTGAAATATAGGAATATCTTTATATCTATAGTATATGAAGCATGTATAAAAACAATTTTTAGAAAAAAACATTTATCAGCCCTTTTTAGGGGCGGCTTTCTGGGTCCCTCTGACGGTTGTTTTGGTTCAGTTGGTGGGTTATACTGGCCTGTTCGATAGCTTCCAGATGCTTGAACCGTTTGTGTTTTTCTGAAATGAACAAATACGAATATTATATTGAATAAAAATATTCATAGAATGTAATAGCTATTTTATCGAATACAATATCTTAACAACTCGAGCTGTGGAACAAAAACCGATTTTTGATTAGTTTTTGACGAAAACAATTATAAATTTTGGTCAAATCACATATATTTTGTTTGAAATAATAATAATAATTATAATGAAGTTTATTCAAAATTCGTAAAAAAGAGCATATACGTCAATTTGTAAAAAGGTGAATAAACAGTACAGTTATACCCGCGAAGTTAAAAACTTGTTGCGAGAGATACGAATTACATTTATGTATAATATATTTGATAAATTTGTAGAATTCAACAAAATAATATTGAAAAATTAACTAATTTTCTTAACTGAAGTGAGAGATTTCATGAAATAAATTTCGACGTGATTCTTGAATCCATTTTTAATCTGTTGTTTGAAAGATACTAATGACTTGATCATTTTTATATGATTTGGAATCAAATCATAGAAGAATGGCAATAAATAAATTTTCAGGTATGCCCCAATCTAATATTTTATTTCATTGTTTCAAAGGTAGCCTCTGATTAACTAAGAATAGCATTATCGTATTTTATCAGAAAAATAAACGCATGGTATTTTCACCATTCGTTTCATGAGAAGAGTTATTTACCATAATGTTGAGATTTGATACATATATTCTGATTTTTGAAGAAAATTTATGTTAAATACAGTATTTCAACGCAAAAACAAAAATTTTTATGAGTGGAAGGAAACTTTGAATTTACCCAGATTTCGTCAAAATCTAAGCGGTTTGTTTTTCGAGTCGTACTTTTTTTGATGTTCCTATCAATTTTGAAAAGTAGCACTTTATATGCCTATATCTAAATTTGAAAATAATAGTTTACCTTGCAACTGCGGAAAAGTTACTTTACGCACGTGTTAGGTACACTATTTTTTCACTAGCATGCAGAAAAAAACCCAAAATTAACAAAAAGAAACATTATTATTATGTACATATCAACAAATTAATTATTATTGATATTAATATTGAACGTGTAATTTGTTGCATTCTGCTAATTGATTGCATGGGCTATGTTTTTTAATGGAATCAGATTTCGGTTTTTCACTACTTTGTCAACAACTCGACTGGAAGAGGTCATCAAATTGGTTTTGACGAGGTAGTGTTTTGACTGTGCGACAGATTCATTTTTTCTTTGTTTCTACGGTAATTCAAAGTGACAAATGAAAAATATTAGATGTTCATAATAATTTGACATTCATTTGATGAGGCTTATACCAGGGCCAATAAAAAAAATTGTTACATACTTTCCTTTTCATTAAGAATTATAGTCAGAATTCTAATAAATTTCTTCATTTTTCAGTCATTCTGTGAAGAAAAACCATACAAATATATGTTTTAAATTTCAAAAAATCCCCAAAAACTTAACAGATTTACTTTTCTGCACTAGCGCGGATTAGTGTTTCTTTTTTACACTAGTTCAGATCAGTGTCTCTTTCAACACTGAAATGAGTGCGGAAAAGTGTAGTTTTCCGTACGCTAAAGGAATTTTTTTTCATAATTCTGCTCGGTAGATTTAATTGACATGGGGCTTGGTTACCTTGCAGTGATTTGATGCTGATAAGTTTCTTTTGTAAGTTATGTAGCAGAATTCGGAAATACTCCCTACTTAGAATAAAATATATTCTCCAAGATGCATAAAAACCTTGGTGTGTTGACATATACCTGAAAAATTGCAATTCCAAATTCTCGATATCTCGTATTCTTGATTTTGAACAATTTTAACTGAAGAAAGGAGAGACTACCAATAGAGGCGCACTTCATGAATCTAGTAACGTCAAAATTCTTGCACGTCCGACGGCAGTTTTGTAGGTTATAGACATTTGAGAACTTCTACTCCATGATTTTGAATTTGATTCTTTTTTACTAGGCACGTAACAACCATTGTCACTCATGCTGAAAATAATATGTTGAACTGAAAGATTCTGGAAAACAATCAGTTTATCTCATAAATATAACTACCCGAGTAAGAGAAAGGTCATTCATGTTGAAGTTTGTTTTCTTCATCGCCAGAAAAATGTCAGGTTTTATTATCAATTTAAATCAATTTTGATTCTGGAATTTTCAAAACTATTTTCTATTTCCGAAATATCTGTTGAAACTATGATATATTTTCTAACACTAAGTAATAATTTATTGATAGATAATATGATATGCAGATTGATAGTAGATTCGACACTATTACCACCACCAAAAAATGCAAAAGGCTCCATTATAGTGTGTAAATAATTCACTCAACAGTAGCAACGTGAAATGAAACGAACAAAACTAATTGGAATAGACTTGAATATTTAGTTTATCGGAACTTCCAAACGTATTGAAAGTTCAAATATTTCAAATAAAAGTATCAAACTTGTCTGCAAGGGGTCAGCTTTCCAAAAGGTAGCCTCTCCACACACATTTTGTGTTCTATGATTCTATTGTTGAACAAAATATTCCGACAGAGTTTAGGCAATGAGACAGTCGGTATAGAAATTCTTTCGATTTGTCGCTTGATCGGAATTGCAGCTTAAAAAAATTGCTTTTGCAACATCACCCACCGTCAAAAATTTTCATATCGAGAGGAATTGTCTCAACAGAAGCATATCAGTCAAAGCCCCAGGGTTTTTCTGCATCTTGGTATACTCACTTGCAATCTTTAACATAATAACGCCCCACCATATGGACCAGCCCCATCCGACCAAACAAAAGAGCACCGTGAAAAACTGACTGAATCCAATAAGGCAATTTATGATGAAGGAGCCAATTCTAGCTCTAGGGCCATCTTTTTGTGAAAATCTGGGTATCCCGATGCAAAGGCAGAACAATCCACTGAAAACAGTTCCTGAAATAAGAAAAGAACAGTTAGTAAACTTCACGACATAGTCAAGTTAAGGAAAGGTCTCTGCTTGGAATTTTGAATAATGGAAAACCAACGACTTGATATTAGTTCCCAATGAGACGGCCCAAAAACTAGGTGCCATTTTATTACTCTAGAGACCGTGTTAAAAGTATGGGGAACGACGTAACTAAGACTTTTGGACCACTGCCGTCAATTTCTGGTGGCCCGATTTTCCGCCATAATTAAATAAACATTGCATCTGGAAACGTCATTTTGTATAAAATTATTACTGACGGCATACTGTTTATATTAACAGTAGTAGTTAAAAATTAAATTTAAACTTATTGCCGTCAAAAAAAAATGGCACCGGAAGTCAGGAAAAATTTTGAAAATTTGAAAGTTGAGTATCCATTTTAGTATCAAATCATTATTGACGGCAATAGCATAATTTATTATACTTTGTGATGTTATTTCGTGTTTTATTAATGCCGTCAAAATTTACTGGCACCGGGGTTGAAAAAAAGGGTGGTCACCCCAACCTCGGGCACCCTGGGTGCAGAATTTTTGCAGAGTGTTTGGCACTTACAAAAAAATTATATTTCACATCAAAATCAATAAAAAAACGATTTAAAGTTGGTGCCGTCAAAAAAAAAGTAAACGATGTCAGAAAAATTGTTTATTTACGTCTAGTAGAGGTACTATTTTTGTATCAAATTATTATTGACGGCAGTTGTAAAATTTATTTTATTTTATCATGTTATTTGATTTTTTATCATCGCCGTCAAAATTTGGTGGCCCGGGGGTTGAGAAAAGGGGTGGACGGCCGCCTTTGATGCTTGCAGCCTAAAATATTAAACTAAAAATTCGGAAAAAACGAAAAAGTCAGGAAGAGGGCCTTCATCTAAGTAAATTAGTTAAAGAAATTGCGTGGATTAAGAATCTAGGAATCTGAACACGTACCGAGGGGTGCTATTATTTATAAATAAACTAATTCTAACAAAAATAATTTTTTTTATAATTTTTTTTATATTTTTTTTTTTCATTTTTAATCTGCACACTTCTACAAGTTTATTCTTCTTATTTAATCTCTTCTGAAAATGCCATCAATCCAGCATTAATAAATGCTTCTGTTTACAAATAGCCTGACGTCAAAGATACTCGAACTTTGTCTTCTAAAAGTGAAAAGTAAAAAACTAAAACGTTTTAAAGTCAAAAATTTTAGGAAAAAACTTTGTTTTTTTAGCATACAGTTTATCTGTTTTAATCAGCAACAATATTAAATATTGGCACGAACTAAATGTATCTATCATATTTAATATGCAAAATAATTCATGTAAAAAAACGTGTCACGTCCCAAGTTGAACGCGGTTAAATCGATTCGTAAAAAACAATTCACACATTCAATATTTTTGACGGCGTATCACGTCTTGTACGCTATAATTTTTTTTTAATTTCAATAGCCGTCGGTGCCATTAAAAATTGACGGCACAATAATTTATAATATTGTATTCTCAAGCAGTTTAATGATATTAAAAAAAAATTTGTAATGAAATAATACTAAAACCCTATTCAACGTAAGGGGTTACCACCCCCTTTTTTCAACCCCGGTGTCAGTAAATTTTGACGGCATTAATAAAACACGAAATAACATCAAAAAGTATAATAAATTATGCTATTGCCGTCAATAATGATTTGATACTAAAATGGATACTCAACTTTCAAATTTTCAAAATTTTTCCTGACTTCCGGTGCCATTTTTTTTGACGGCAATAAGTTTAAATTTAATTTTTAACTACTACTGTTAATATAAACAGTATGCCGTCAGTAATAATTTTATACAAAATGACGTTTCCAGATGCAATGTTTATTTAATTATGGCGGAAAATCGGGCCACCAGAAATTGACGGCAGTGGTCCAAAAGTCTTAGTTACGTCGTTCCCCATACTTTTTACACGATCTCTAGAGTAATAAAATGGCACCTAGTTTTTGGGCCGTCTCGTTGGGAACTATATTGGATTTTTTGGTCGAAGAATAAAAAATTGAGGTTTGGTTGATGGCAGAAACAATATTGTGACAAAAAAAGGAAATTCAAGGAAGCTGCCTACATTCTCAACAACGATGCATTCAGTCACGACAGTGTAAAAATCCTAAAACCACTTATTCAAAGGAGCAATTTTCTGCTGAAACCAATCAGCGTGCCTCATTCCCAACCATAAGGAAATTGATCTTTATAACCGACCGTACCTCGAAATGTTGTCAGTCATCACCCGAAGATGATTGCGATATTTTTTGTTTATAGATTTTTCCGGGACGTGTCACTACGTCGAATTCCCATTACGTCGAATTCCCACTATGTCGAATTCCCATAACGCCGAATTCCCACTACGTCGAAAAGCATCCCCACCACTTACGTCACCAAAACACGATCGTTATCGAAGCTGGATCCCATTCGACGTAATGGGAATTCGACGTAATGGGAATTCGGCGTAGTGCCACACCATGCACTTTCAATATCAACAGCACAGCGAAATTCATCCTTCTTTTAGGTTAGGTTAGTTAGGTTGAGTCAGATTGGGTTAACAGGAAATTGCAGAATATCCGGTAAATTTTGCGAGTGCGTATCACTACGTCGAATTCCCATTACGCCGAATTCCCATTACGTCGAATTCCCATTACGTCGAATTCCCATTACGTCGAATGGGATCCAGCTTCGATAACGATCGTGTTTTGGTGACGTAAGTGGTGGGGATGCTTTTCGACGTAGTGGGAATTCAGCGTTATGGGAATTCGACGTAGTGGGAATTCGGCGTAATGGGAATTCGACGTAGTGATACGCACTCGATTTTTCGATTTCACTATTTTATATTCAACATTTCAATTTTTTGTCACAATATCACATTTTGATCAATCAAACCTTTAGTTTTTTATTATTCGACCAGAAAATCCATTTCAACCTTTTGTTTGAATTTGACTGCCTTATTTGATTTGCAAATCATCGAAAAAAGGACAGGATCTTTCATATAATTTGTGTAACAATTTTTTTTGACGAGCACTGAAAAGTTACAATATTGAAATTTACATTTAATTATAACTATCGCTAATAGCGACCTACTAGATAGATTAGTTTCGTATTTTCGCATTTATGACGATGTATCTCTGTAATTGTTCGTAAAATAATTTTTTGTTGCGACTGGTTTATTTTAGGCAAAAAACCCAAGAGACATTTTTTATTTTGAATGATACAGTCTATAGGAAATAAATTTCTAAATGGTAAACAAATATATATAATATATTAATAATAAGACAAAAAGTTACATTGGAAATAAATTTTTGGGGTTTCGTTTTCCACCCCTTACAACCATGGGGTAAACCAAATAAATTACTGGCTAAGTGTCTTTTTGGTAG
Organism: Zygogramma bicolorata; assembly: GCA_032362365.1. Taxonomy (NCBI): domain Eukaryota; kingdom Metazoa; phylum Arthropoda; class Insecta; order Coleoptera; family Chrysomelidae; genus Zygogramma; species Zygogramma bicolorata. The sequence continues at coordinate 460,564 of JAVJAQ010003894.1, forward strand.
TACAAAACGTCAGGTCAATTTCAATGTTGTAACTTTTTCAGTGCTTGCGAAAAAAATTGTTATACAAATTTCATGTACCCCCTTTAAGGGGCCGTATCTTAACAAGGGATGCTCCAATGAAGTCTCTTTATATGAAAGATCCCATCTTTTTTTCGATGAGGAATCACCTCCTTAAATGTTTTACACTTATTCAGTTACACCCTGTATAGACATAGACAATGCAAGTCCGAACCAAGGAACATTGTCAACCACATTAAAGCAAACACAAATAAAAATTATAGGATATCATAGTGGAACCATTTTAACAGTACTTACCTGTTCCAGGAAGCAAGCAATTCAGCACCAGGCAAAACCAGGCCAAGCATATGGGTAGAATTGGTATAGCAGCTTTCATATGGGAGCTATGTTCCACCAGGCTCAAGTCTATTTTGGGCGTAGTATCCTACAAACATTTTTTCTGATAATCATACCCCTCACTTGAGATTTTTTGATTCAGTTATTAACTCTATAGACTGGAGAAATAAATGAAAGGATATCACTATCAATACAGTCTACCTTTCATTTCTATTATGGACAACCAAATACTTATCATTATAGTGAATTTTAATAATATTGGTTCAATTTAATATTATAAAAAACCATTTTGACGATTAGTCACCCTTCGTTTTTTAAATTATGTTATCGAAACTTCCTCATTTCGAATCAGTTCAAGTCGTAAACTGTACGTTGCTTTCCCTCAATTTTCAAAATTGAATATGCAGAAGAATAAAAACGAAAACAGATCAAAATTATCATGGTTTAGATATATAGAAATTTCTATCATCAGTTATTTTCTCCATTCTTCATTTTGATTTCATATCCTTTTTATCATTTCATCTTTATAACTCGATCACTGTGAGTTAGCGGAATCTTCCTTGATATCATACAAAACAGTTCCAAATCAGACAACTTCCCATTTCGGTCGATTGTAAGGTTGAACTCCTTTGAATCCCCCTTCTTCAGACATATACGCAACATCAAGTTGAAGTTGACATCTTCAGTATCAATCAATGAACGACTCTATCAGTTCTTCTCCTGAAGATGCTAACTTTGTTGGCGAAACGAGCATCAAGGATAAGTGTGTTCATTTTGATTCTTGGGTACATAAGCTCTGTTGGAAAAGGTATCCCTCTTACATTAGATTTTTTTAAAAGATTGTTTTCATGAGTATGAACCCAGATCAACGATTCCTTTTATAACGGGATTCCAGGAGGTTACCCAATTTGTCTCATATTAGTGCAATTCATGATTATGTGATTAGAAAAAATCTTCAACTTCAAAACATTCGCATAGGTACGTATTCGTCAAATTTTTTTTGAGGTTCAACAAAAAAGGAACTCTCTCTCTCTCTCTCTCTGATTTACCCTTACCTCTGGAGGTGGAGCGGTAGTAGGAGTCAAGCTTTTTTTCTTGCTGATGACAGAAGCCTTGCGTACAGGCACTTCCACATTTTTCTTCTTGCAGCATAAATTTATGCAGAAGATTTTTAGAAATACATCTCTGCAACAATCTTTCGAACACTTCGACCTGAAAATAACAACACTATGGATAAACATATCATCATAATAGTTGAGAGACTTCTTTCGTAGTTAGAAACTCCGGCACATACATGCCGTTCATGACTGGTTCCAGAGCTGATCCCTGGAGTACCCCTTTACCCTACCTCTCATACCTCAACACCTGTGAGGAAGCTATTGCAAAACAAATGTGAGGTTTTGTAGACCCTTTGTTAGTGACGATCTTACAGGAAACTGTAGAATTTTGTGGTAATAAAAAATTATATTCTCGTTATTTCCCTTACTTTGATTCACTTGGAGCGCTTAGAATGCTGTCCCTTCTTTCAGCCCAACTTTCTTTCCGTTTGGCTTTCGGGAAACAGCTGATGTCACCGATTCTCTTCTGTTTGCAACAATTAAGCCGGTCAAAGCAACTAGTTTTTTGGTTGATTTCGTCTTCGATGACGATCGTAGCTGGCGGTGTCTTCTTCTTCTTCTTCAGACAGTTGAAGCAGCTCACCGAGCTCTTGGTTTTTTCCGCATTTTCAGGTTTCGTTTTTTTGTCGCAACATTTGAACATCTTCTTTCTGCAACTGGTGAAGAATTTGGTGCAGGCATTCTTCGGGGGCTGTTCCTTTTCCGGCTCGTTAGGGGGTGTTGATTGAGAGGGTGGTAAACTGAAAACAAAAGAGAATTATTCAGCCAAAAAAAAATTTAGATGAATACTAGTACTAAATTCCAAACTGCATCCAATTCAATAAGATATGTATATTGATATAATTTCTGGCTAGATTTTGTTTTCCAAAGATAGTCTGCTAATACACTAAATGAAAGAAAAGGTCGTCTTTCCATATGTTTATGTGAAACTGTACTCGTTTATCAGTTACTGCAACCTACATAAAAATATTCCCAACGTTGTGTACCCTACACACGAAGATAGTTCGAATTTTTTGTTAATAATGATTAATGTATAAGTATAGCCTATACGAAGTCAATACGAACAGCCTAATAGAAGACTAATGTACCGGGACTGATAAATTCATTAGTTAATACCATATAAATCTACAACATAAACATAATGATTAGATCGACCTTCGGTAACTATTCAGTTTTTATGCCTTTGTAAGTGACTTCGTATAGACTATAGGTGGGGGGTCATTGCTAGGGCCAGAGTTCCGATTCATCTATGGTTGAAAAATGGCCCCAGAAGGTGATACGTCCCTCTATATCTGTGTGCAGGTGATCCATCCTGCTGGAGATAAAAATATTAGATATAACGTCAAGTTAATTCAATGTATTGAAGAAACCCTGATTTGAGAAATAATGTTTGGTGCGTTCTGATAGGACCAAATTGTCAATCCGTTTTTTATAGCTCCTGACTGGTCCTTGGCTGAACCTGATCTTATATCTGGACAATATTCGTATTTCCAGCAAAGTCAAGCACCTTCACAATACTGTGAGAAGACTCAAAAGATTCTGTTCTCACAGGTCTCCTGACCTTACCCCTCTTGAATTTTTCCTGTGGGACTATTCGAAGAATGAAATTTATGGGAAATAATTATAATATATCGGTTTGATAACTCATTACGAATATCAGAATCACTTTATCAGGTTATATTTGATAATAACTCTTCAACAATATGGAGATTTCGATACTGTTTGCGTATCTTTTTCATACTCATTTTCCAATGGTTAAATTTCAATATCTATCCAATACTGTTTGGTACAGTTGATCATAATATTGAATTATCAATTTGAGTAGCATATTGGCATAATATTGCAATATAGATATGCCAAATTTTGATACTGCTTGAATATTGCATTCAAACTAAAAAAGCAATATTCCTGTTTTCTTCTTCACGAGATATGAGTGATATTGTCATTCCAATAGTAATAACATATCGCTTAAGATCTCGATATTGGTAATGCAATATTGATTATGAATCATTATTAAAAAGTAAATATTAAAAACTAGAAGATTGAAAAAATGAGAGCTCACTTAGGTTCAATTCTGGGACCTGTTTTGTCATACGTCCCCTAAAATCTCTGCAAAATAAAACAATCAAATGCATATTCAAATTACCTTTTCGATATTCCACTTCTGATTTATATGTGAAAAATGAGGTTTTAAATATCACCTCTTTATATAAATTGAAAATTTGTTCTTTCATCCATTTCATAAAAAATAAAAATAAACATTCTTCTGTAACATTCAACACAATTGAAACAATTCATAAATATGAAACCAGGCAGTCCAAAAATCTGAGTACTAGCAGTAGAATCAAAGCAAACCACGGAAAAACATTAATTTTTCACAAGGGAGTGTTAATATATAACAAACTATCACAGAAACTAACTGAAGATTTCAAAAGAAACTTGAAAAAGTATTTGATCCAGTAACACTTCTCTTTTTCCACCTGACAATGGATATTCATGATCGAAATCCTGTTTTGAATGCATGAATTGTAATAGTAACTTAGTTTCAAGATCCCTTCTTTATAAACATTAATGTTTCTTGGGGTCAATAAAGATTGATTGATTAAAAAAAGTGCACGTTAATTTTGTATCACCCTGTAGAAAAAATAATCCCTCATCAGTAAGTACAATCACCAGAAACAATTCGAGATTTCGTCGAGAACAACTTGCCGACAAGCTCGTCAAAATGTAATTTCCAACGCTTCGTGTACAATATCTACACGATTTCCCATAAGAAAGTATTAATTACTTATTCTTGGAAACGTGTGATTTATGCCGTGGCGACCTTACACGCTGCGCATATTATCATGAAAAGTAGAAGTTTTTCCATACCCGCCATTTTCGATATTTCCATAACCGTTGTACTCTTCATGCAGAGGCATCACGTATATGAACGTCATTTTGCACCGTCGTTTTCCGGGCACGAATTTTTAGAAATTTCGTCACATTTTGTTACGACCGAGGCATGAGGGATGTTTTTAATGATGGCCGACTGCGGTGGGAAATCATGATTTTCATTGCATCAAAGTACTGGGTGTTTGGTAATGATTCGAACTTCCATTGTCTATATTATTAACTCTATTGAAACCTGTTGCTAAGAACGAAAGGATAAAAATACAAATCAAGTGAAAAAATGAAATCAAAATCAAGTTTTTGGTCAATAATGAAATTAAGAATTGATCAAAGAAAAATAATGTTGTTACAAAAAAATCGAGATATCGAATATGAAATATGAGCCAAGAAACATTTTCAAATAACGAAATAAATGAAATAATATTCTGACAAGAAAATTGAGGTATCGAATGTGAAATACTAGTGAAATAGTAGCAAAGAAATGGAATGAAATATTATGAATAAATGTTGAAACCAATTTTCAAGTTGAGTGTACTCAATTTGAAAATTGGATTCAACATTTTTCTTCATAATATTTCATTTATTTCTTTATTTAAAAACAGTTTTTTGACACATATTTCACATTCGATATCTTGATTTTTTGTAACAACATTATTTTCTTTGATCATTCAATCCTTGATTTAATAATAATAATAATAATAATATCGTCTTTATTATTTCATAAAACAAAAACATACTATAATTATTATACTTGAATGATAAAGTGAAATAAAGGGCGAAGTTCATCGTCCGTAATGCAATGCATCACGGAAAATGTGTAATTTCATTATTGACCAAATATTTGATTTTGATTTGATTTTCTCTCTCGATTTGCATTTTTAACCTTCCGTTCTTAGCAACAGGTTTCAATAGAGTTGAAAGATATAGACAATGGAAGTCCGAACTAATACCATTCAGCAAGGAACATTGTCAACCACATTCAAGAAAATACTGGGTGATTCTTGATGGGGGCATTTTTTACTGCCACTCATCTGTAGGTACGATATTCTCAAGTTCTCCCGAACCCTATCTGATTCCGAATCTGATCTGTATCAATGGAATTTGCCAAGAATCACCCTGTATATTAATACCATCGTTGTTTCCTAGTAGAAAGTTGTTCATTCGGTAGTTCGGATATTGTTTTTGACGAGTTTTAGCTATTTATTATACAAGACGATATAGCATTTTTGCTACTACTACCGGTGAATATACTCATTTTTTTATAGTTTACAAAACGGATAAGTAGGAGATTCCAGTATAATGAGTCGCTATGATTTCATATCCACACAAGGTGGCTATGAATTCCACTAATCACAGAAAACAAAATACTTGGTTACCAGGGACAACCTTGTAGAAACTTCACAATTCTGATCTGTCTTCCTACGAAGATGGCTATATAGTGATGCTTTCAGTGTTGCTATAAGGTTACAGACAAACCTGTAGACAGGGTGTAGTTGTTCAAAATTACTCCTTGAGGGTGCGCTTGTGGTTGAAATTCCAAAAAATTTCCGAGATCACTCGATCCATGGAACACGTTGTTGCCAATACAGATCACTTTTGGTTAGAACGAGATCAATCTGACGTTTGATGAAAATAAACTTCATCTTCAATGACCTCCCTCCAAGAATAATTAAAAAATTTCGTAGTGATCATAAAAAAACACAAGAGAGGTTTGCTGGCAACAACATTCTAGAGTGTGCACGCTTTCTGAATATTATATAAATGCAGTGATGTTTTTTAGATACTTTCAGTTCAACCCAGAAGATTATAAAAGATAATAATGATTTCACTCACCAGAAAAAATGCCATTTTCTCACTTTACATATCCATAAAATTTGATCACAATTTTCACTCCTATTCGCTCGGCTGAATTGTGATACTACTTCTAAACCGAGCTTTTGAAGTGAGATCACAATATTATATTGCTGAAATGAAAATATCAACAATCAACTAATTTTTTCAGTATAGAGACCAGAATTCGCAATGACATAGCCACTTGGCAACACAGGACGTGCACATGACTGACATCTCAACTGCGAGAGTGACAATAACTGGGGAATTTTATGAGTTATTACTACGGTCTACGTCATCAATTCTTGATCAAGTAGGCCAGATCGGTCGTCTGATTTGCTGACAATCTTTTATATCGGGTGAAAACACCAGTATATAGCCACCTTACTTCCTACAAACACGAAATCTAAATTGTTTCATTTGAGCATAAATAAATGTACTTATATCTGGAATATTTTCTAGTTTATTGAGTTAAGTTTGAATTGTCACAACTGATGTTTTTTTTGTGGAATTGAAGGACTTACATCTACTCTTCACACCAATAATCATTAATGGATATTGTACAGTCCATATCGCCTAGTTGGTTAAGGTGTATGCCCTCTGAGACAGCCGACTTTATAGTTGTTGGTTCGAGCCTCACAAAAACCGAATCATTTTTTTTAATTCGACATCAATAATTTCATTAGTATCGGTCAATATTGAATTTTATAAAGTTTCTTTGAGTTTTTCATAAATATCGACAAAATACACTATATATGAAATTGATTATCAATATGATACTTGAAAGAAAGTTCTTAAATATTCACCTGGTCGAAGAAAAAATTAACTGTACAACTGGAATGGATATTGGCCACATCGCCATCGGACTTTTGAGCGCTCACCTACGTCATCGTGCTCAAACTTCGTCCTCGTGCGATATGGCGACCATATCCACTCTTCTTGTACAAACTACCATTCTGGACCTTAGAATTGAAAGGGCGGTTGTCACATTCTGCAAATTTTAAAGGAGGGCCAAATAAAGTGGTACTCATTTCGATACTCAACCTAATAATATGGTCTATCATTCTCAATTTTTGCCTAATCTGAAAAATATTTTGTAATGGGTCAGATATCATAGTCATCAAGAAGCATTATTGACAATATTTTAAAAAAATAATAATTTTGTAATAGTAATTGAATAATTATGGACAACCGACTTTTTAAAATTTTTATTCGTTAGACATTAAAAACGGACACAAGTCTTTTCAATTGTGTATTTTATTAAAAAATAAAAAAACTCTCGAAAAAATTTATACGGTTTCACATACCATAGAAATAGAATTTTGCTAATATGCAGAAAATCTCTGAAATAAATTCTGAAGTCAAAACTAAAACATGCACTTTCGATAATACATGATAAAAATTTAAATATTAACAAAGAGAACAGCAGAAACAGAAATAAAAAAAACATTACTACTGGTCGTCATCACTATCATCTGGATCGCTGTTGTCATTATTTTTCACTTTTATGTTTTTATAAAAATCATGATAAATTGTGGGCACCCACTGAAGTAACTCCTGTAAATTACCATGTTTCTTCTTATCTACAGCCAAAAGCTGACCAGTTATTACTTTGAGACTTGTTTTGGATTTTACAGATCTTGCGTTTCTGTTGAAATTAACAGATTTGAAGTTCGTCTCTTCAAACCGAGTTTTGTAATACAAAATACCGGGCGCTTCTTTCTTTACCATCAAATGGACTATTTTGGACGACAAAAACGGTTCCTTTTCACAGTTCCTCTTTCGCTTAACAAATGAGCATCCAGGTCCTACACCCAATGCTTTGAAGTTAAAAAACTCATGTTGTTCCATCTCATACACTGAGTCAGTAAGTGAAGGGATTGTTCTAATAAATTAAGCCCATTCATGGGGAACTGATATTGACATGGTAGGAAGTTGTTTTTTCTATCCTTGCATGAACAGTGTCAGCTTCATTATGAGTATGCCCTTTTAACAAATACTTTTGCTGGATGACAGTAACATGTGTATTTTGAACAGTCCACAGAAGCATACAAAATAACTTAAAATTTCTATTTTAGTCAGAGCAATTGTCTGACCAAATGGTAACCTCTTTTATGCTCAGTGGCAATAATTTTATGAATTTTAATATGCATGAAGCAATTTCATTGCCACCTCTCTTAGCTATAGTTTCATCCCATAAGAAACAATAGCTCTTCTTGAGGGTGTCGCAGTATATTGTTAAGTTAAACGTCCAAAGCTGTCTTAAGTAAAATGTCTTGGAGTTTGATAAGAATGGGGTTGGTAGAAATTTTTGTAAATCCATCATCGCTACTACCTCTCCTTGAGCTACTTTCAAATTATCTTTATCCTCCTTTTTTAGTTTATATCTTCTGTTTGATTCCTCAATATGCTCCTTCAAAGTTCTCTCTACCTCTTCTTTTGCTTCCGGATCATTCAGAACATTACGCTTCAAATTTTCTAGATGGTCACACGTATCACACGTGTCTATACTAGGAGGTTTGAAGTGTAAATTAAATTCAGTAGAAAAAATTTCACGATACTTATGTTCTTTAACAATATGCTTTTTTTCTACTTGTTTTTCTATGCACCACTCTTTGTACAGTTTGTACATAGCAGTAATACTAAGTTGAGGATTTAAATATTGTCTATCCGATTTATTTCTTGAATAATGGCTATCAATTTTCGGAAACAATGTAATGTGTTCACGAACTAAGCCTACTGCCATATCATCAAGTTTGTGGTTAGAAACCTGATTCGTTTCAACCAACCCTGCGGAATTTTCAAGGCATTTCTGTACAGCGTTACGAATTAATTTTTTCGGAGATTGAAAGCGTGTTGAGGAAAAATTTTTTGCAGACCTTTTTTTAAATCCCATTGTCCAATAAATTATATATATAATTGTGTTGTCGTCGGTTGTTCTGCGAACCACTTCGTGGTCGGCGTCTTTGAATAGGGACTACATCCATACTTTGTGCCAAAAACTGTCTTCTTTGCTTCCAGTCTGTTTTAGTTTTCCAGAAACTCTCATGAATATTTTTTCTCACTTCGTCTAAGATGTTTGTAGCACAATTTAATTTGCAATTATTACATATTGGACCTATTTCTTTCTTCCTTTTAATTTTCTTCTTATGCCCTTCATATTCCTCTCCCATCAACCTCTTTTGCTTAGCCACGTTAATTTTCCAGGTACAAGGCTGCCTTGTTCTCTTTCTCGATTTCCTTTGCTCTTTCTCTTGTTTATTAATTCGTTGTCCTGCTACAAAATTTGTGTCAACGTTGTCTCCATCGAAATCTTCTATATTATCTCGATTGGAATCATTTGAACCCGTTTCAGGTTCATAGTTCCTGTCCTCTAGAGAATCATCAGAAAATCCGGTAATTGGATCTTCAGAATGCCGAGAGGCATCGTCACTTTCCACCATGGCTGTGGTAATATTTTTCCGCTGTTCTTTCTCACCAACAATAATATCCACCACTGGCTTCAATTCAATGAAGGATCTCATGTTCTCTTTGTCTTCGAAGACGTTATAACTGCTTCTGCCTTGTCTAGGCTCATCGTCATGATCAGAAACATTTAAAACCTCTTGATTAGCTTTATCGGCACAGCACATAACCTCATTTTTGGTAATCTCTTTGGTGTTTTGATCTATAATAAATTAGGTATTGAGAAAACTAACTCGATTATGATTATTTGACTTACCGTTATTTTGTAATAATGCTTGTTGCAATATTCGATTAGTTCTTGTGTTGGAATACATTCTCAAAATAATGTAATGAACTGTTAACACACTAATAAACACAATATATTTTTGATATTACTAACCTAACCTTATCTTTAAAAAGGCGCATGTCCTCCTATTCTGTGAGAATTTTAAAAGGCAGATGTCCTCATTGTTAGGACAGCCGCCTTTTTTGAATCAATCGTAAGGACTAAAAAGCCTGTTGTCCCACATACGACCTTTCAAAACTGATCAAAATATGGACAACCGACTACAAAAACTGTATTGGTACGTGGGACAGCCGCCATTTCATCATTACTGTTTAGATCTAACGATTTTATGTACATTTAGTTGCCTAACCCATTATTGGCCAAAGATGGACACCCGCCCTTTCAATTCTAAGGTCCAGCATTATCGTCGAGTATAATATTCATATTTTCTTCTAGAGCACACAAGAAAAATAATTCATAAAAACTCTGCCAACCTCTAATCCTTTCAATAATATGATCTGCTATGGTGTTTATCATCAAAATCGAAATTTTCGCGTCAAAAAAATACTAAGGGAAATTGTTAATGATGTCGAGCAAGAAATGGAACTGCGCTGTTCAAATTCGAAATGGAAGTTGCTGAGGCAGTATCAAAATTACTACCGCAAAAATTATTAATTTTTTATTAAACAAAAGAGCAAGAATAACAGTGTAATAGAGTTTTGGTGAAATTGTTCATCTCTAGAATGTTATTGACTGTTCCATGAAAAATTATAAAAATCAGTATTGTACTATATGAATGGTAGTTTGATGAAAAATTAAAAATAATAGGTACTTTATCTATCCTTTCGGATAAAGTGCAACTTAGTCTTCCCTTTTGAGTTGATGGAAATTCACTTCAACATGTGCTATAGAAAAAAGTATTTCATTCACATCTAAAATCAGCAGATTGAATCTCGAGTAGCCAATTGAACTCGGAACAAAACATGAGGATAGATAAAGGTATTGTTACGGGTCCGAAGTGAACAAGAACCTCAATTCTGTATGGGGTAAGTCCCATTGTATAAGTGGGCTAATTCTCAATAGAAACAATTGAACAATCGGAAACTTAGAAACAACGATGTCGAGCATTGAATGAGTGTGTGATTTTCAGATATGTAGTGCATGAATAATTGATACCGATTTCATCTAGGTATTCAATTATGATAATAGTTATTTGTTTAATTAGTACAAAAATGCATGTTTTCGGAACAAGGTACAAATCCCTAGAACGCGTTTTTTTGTACCGTTATATATAATTTTTTTTCTCCAACCGCTAATTTTGAGATTTGTTGAAAAAAAGTTTCGAATTGTTATAAAAACAGCAATGACATACGAAAACCAATCATAGTTGCTTGAAAATGCGAAAGATATTGAGAGAAGCATATGTAGGCTACGTAGATCACTAATATTCTTTTAAAATATGATTTTAATATTGTCGATGAACTATGAACTTTTCATTTGGATAGAAAAAGTATCGCATGAGACAATTTCTCGTGGCAGTTGTTAAAAAAATATAAAAAAGTATCCGAACTCGAATATGTTTTCACAAGATTTTCAAATTTTGTTTTCTTGTTGTTTCATGTTATAATTGTTTAAGGAATAATCTGAAATTATTGTTCATATTACGTTAGATTTACGAGTCTAAGAAAGAAAAAGGTGTCCATTCCAGAAGATAACAATGAAATATAGGAAATGGACATCAAATCAGTCGGTGGTTACTTTCTTCTGAGAGAAATTTTGAAGAATATTAATATCATATTTAGTTTCAATCTTATGATGTGATATAATGTGCGAGATGTTTGTAAGCATTCCTACGCGAGGAATATTTGAAATTTTTCCGCCTCCCTCTATCCAAAGTATACATTTCCTGACCTCATCGTAGGGAGCAAACTTTTCCTTCCTAGAGAGGAAAAGTAAAGGTCACGTTTGATACGCGTGATCAATGTAATAAACTTAATACGGCATCGACGACCTAAACTATATTCTACTACATAAGTATAAATTTTACCGTTCATTTATAAAACACCTTGTATTTTGTAAAATGGTAGAAATCAGTGAAGAAGGTAAGATACTTCCAATAAGTTGAAATATTGGGAAAATAAAAGTTAAATGTCAAATATTATAATAGTGCTACAGCAATGCGCAAATCTCTGATTCAGCAAAAGTTTTTTACGTGTCTCAATAGCGCAACGAATTCATGGGCGGACTTTGTTCATGAGAAGTTTCAAGGCGAACATGGATGTTGGTTCGATTCCGGCGCCGATATATTTTTTTAATTTTTTATTTTGTAGGTTCTCCTAATTTTGGGAATTTCAGGAGCACGCTATACTACACCCACTCCTTAGTTCTAGTTCTGTGATACATTTTATTCGTTAAATCCGAAAATATTTTGTTTGAATGAGGAAGGCGAAACAATCATATGTATAACGCGGGGGTAAAGTGGCTTTTCCTCTCTTGAATCCTCGGGAGGAAAAGTAGCACTTTGCTCCCTTGTTACAAAAATATCAATTTCCACTACTACCACTGAAATATTATTATCTTTCATTGATGCAAATTTTTATCACCACTGAAGAAGCAATGCCACTTACCGTGTTATTCTGCATATTTGTAAAATATCGATATATCAAGTGGCCTATGAGTTCAGTAGCCAAAAAAAACGAAAAAGAAATTCTGCTTAGCTGGCAAAAAATAGACGATGCACCTAGCAGTTTGTTGCCATTCAAGTGGAAGAGACTACACCATTGATAGTTTTTCATTATTCACCTAGCCGAAATGTCTCCATCATTATTTACCTTGTTTGATGAACTCTTAATTGAATTAAAGGAAACGCTTGGATGATAGTTTGATTCTCAGGTTAGTGGTGGAAAAACAATTTTAACATCCGCGTTGTTTTCGTTTCATTTCTAAGTAGGGAAACTTCGAAAAACAATTGCATTTCTCGACAAAATGTACTTTCATCACCCCCTAGAACACAATCGTTTCTTTAGATTTGCAAATAAACGTTGAAGTATCCTAATATATTGCTGATTAAATTTTTGTGTACGGTATGAGGTTTTTTTAGGTTGTGCAGAAGAAGACATTGAAAACATCTTCACTTCCCAAATGGTGCAAATCAACATAATTTTCAGGGTTTCATACAATCTTTGCAAAGTTCATTTTCTCCTGCCTTCTTCCCAGATGAAAATGAGATGATATTAAAAAAAGAATGTATTCTACTCATTTTCAAACACCTAGATGGATCAAACCAAAGCTTTGTACAAAAAAATAAATAGGAATTCCTTATAATATGAATCAAATTCCACCCACAAAAAACCTCGCACAAAATACAGTATCAACCATGCACTACGAATCTGAGAAAAAAATTGACATGTCCAATTCGAAAACACTCTGGTGACATCTACCGGTGCCAAAAGTCACAAAGGCAATGAAAATCCTACAAGAACTAAAAGCAACATACAGTTACGTAATAAAAACGGATTCCAATACCATTTATACTTGTCGATTACGTTCACTGATATTAGGGTCATTTCGAGAAATTTTATTAATTTTTTTTTCGAAAAATTATCACTTCACTTTAGAATATTCGAGTTGGAGGAAGTTTCGGGGAACCGTTTCTATTATTCGAGCTCGATTGCAAGTGTCGATCGCCACTTTCACGACTCCAATGCGGTCGAAAGGTCTTACATTATATCGCTGGACAACGGCCAACCCTGACAAAGGCGTGCGTATTACCTTGAAGGGTTGAACCGGCGCTTTAATCAATTAAGGGTTGCGAATTATTCCAATGTGCTATTTTGAATTTAGAAGTGTAGGCGCGTTTGAATTCGGGGGTTTTTGGCTCAAATTTTTTTATCTCGAAAATTACATTTTTAATACTAAAAAACTCCACATTCGACCAGTCGGTTATTTCTAACCTACTTTCATTGTGGAAAGTGACTTGTTCACTCAGTCACTCAGAAAAAGACGAAGTCGACAATAGTATATTACACACCGAGGTGGGAAGTGATTCATTCCTGTCGTGAGATCAGTTAGTTAACCGAGACGCAAAGCGTCGAGGTTAGTTATGATCTCGAAACAGGAATGAAACTTCCCACCGAGGTTTGTATACTATTTTATTTACAACCATCATATTTCGATTAAAATTCATAAATCTGTGTTTCGTTCTGAACATATCTAAAATATTCCATTAAACGACAAATCACCAAAAACGCGGTTTTCTCAGAATAATCAAGTAGATATGTTGTTACCGTGACTAAGGGGTATACAATTGTCACCAATTCAAATAAATGTCGGATAAAGTCAATAAATTACAGATGAAGGCTAGAATAGATGAAATGAGGGCGGGAAATGAGGGCGGGAAATGAGGGCGGTAAGTAGAGGTGTGTAATGTGACACTTCCCAACCTTCAATGACGTTAGTAATGACAGCATTACATATATGGTTGTAAATAAAACACCTTTTCGACCTCTTGGAACTTACCGACTCTACCGACAAAACGAGCTATCCTTGACTCGATATTACACATTATCTCGGTACCAAATGGGCAGAAAATATACAGACACCCAGTTCCTCCCTTAACCCTTGAGAGCTATCGCTCATCAAATTTACGATTGTAGAATCAAAATTGTTGGGAATCTTCGGTATTGTACGGATGCCGCTCAAGTCCATCCATGGCTTTTCCTCAATCAGTAGCTACAACTAGCACACGATGGAAGGTGTTTATGTACTTTGAATTTAGATTGAATTGTAATTTTGTCGTGAAATTTACTACGCGATAGCATCAGCGTGAGTTCTTGAAAATACTAGCAAAAAATAACGTACTTTCATCATCAAACACACATAGCTGAAGGTGGATTCATGCAGCTTCCATTATCAAGTACCAATGAACAAGTAGCGATTAACAATCATCAAGTAGAAAGTAATAAAAAAGAAGGCATTCATTAACCCAAATTTGACAATGATCTAAGCATCTGGAAAGGGATCAACTTCAACGTTACATGAACTTTTGAGTTGCAGTTTTTATTCATTTTTATATACCCCAGCTTCGTTTTGGAGAGTTGAAGATTGAAATTGAAAATGAAATATCATTGTTTTCCTGAGAAAGTCCACCAGAACCGCATCTATCGTTTCGACTCCTACTTGTTTCTTGTTACTTGTTAATTGATAATTTGGTTGCATGAATCATCTAATTGTCATTTCAAATGAATTTAGTCAGTTCAACTCATCAATGATAGTTGTTACTTGCTACTTGTTCCTTGATAATTGAAGCTGCATGAATACATCTTAACCCTCGATATCTCCTTCATCGAAGAAACCCTCAGTTTTGAGTTTTATAATGGAACTTAGTCGATTGTTTTGATCGGATGTGTGCAAACATGAGTTCCAACTGAAAAACTAGACGATGGCCGTTATGGGTCTTCTACAATATGGTGAATATGAGTGGAATGAATAGTTATATCATATATCACCACGGAAAAGTTAAATATAAAGTCCATTTCAAGACAAAAATTCCTGTATAATCTAAGCATGCAACTCACCGAAAAAAAAAAAAAACCAAAAATTTATCTCTCCCACACTAAATATTTTTGAGTGATACTTTGAATCCTATGGCTTCATCGGGTGAAACAATACCTCATAAGAGTCCGAGACCTATCCTATTGTGAACCTTACAAACATCCCATATGTGCGAAACACGGATCCACATCGTGCGCTCAATATTAAAAAATGATTTTCTTTTTCACCTCATTACAGTATTTTCGTTATGAATACATTATAATTTGAATTGAAAAAATATATACTACCAGTCTGCCAATATACTTTCTACAGTTTCATGATTATTTGCAAAAGTCGTAAATTTTACGATAGGATAGTAACTACGTATATTTAAAACACGTTAGTTCATTACGGTTGAAAACCCTCAAAATCTTGGAAAACTAATGCACTAGTTCCCAAAAATGGCATGTTACCATTTTATCAGCTATTTCATAAAGTACGGGATTTAGCGCTCTTATCACTCAAAGCAGGTCATTTTTATTGTCGAATATTTCAGTAAGTAATCCAAACGTTGCTCATTTGCAGCAATCCTCGTAGAACAGGGAAGAAAAGTAAAAGTGACGTTTCATACGTCATCAATGAAATAACTCATACGGTATTGACGACCTAAACTATATTCTTTCATATAAGTATAACTTCACCGTTCATTTATAGAGCACCTTTGTATTTTGCAAAATGGTACAGATCAGTAAAGAATGTAAGATATTTTCAAGTGGATATATTGAAAAAATAAAAATTAAAAGTCAAATATGTCATCAGAACTTACCGTTTTGACAATCGATAATGGTAAGTAATCAATTATATGGGATCGTGCAAAAACAATAGATTTGTTCAGATTTGTCAAAGCATCACGGTACATCTACAACCGATAAAGATTTTTATATTTCGGATTTTTTTAGGGTCTAAGTCTAAATATATGTTGGTTCTCTTGAAGAAATAATATTCCCGTTGTAGCCGATGAGTCCAATGTGTCTGTTCGAAACTCTTCTCCAGATATCGAATTTCAATGTTTTCACCGTTCAAAACTTCTTAAAAAAAAAACTCACCAATACGAAAAATATGACATCGTTCCGTGATATTCACATCCGTCAGCAGTTAGTTCACATTTAATCTAGATCTTATTCATGTTGTTAGGAAATGTGGAAATGATTTATATTCAACGTTACAAAGTCCTGAGCACTTTCAACGTCCGGTGTAGCCAGTTAGATGATTGAGGAGGTCTACTTTTGAATAATAGAGATTATGGAAAGCTTTCGAAAAAAATCTGAGTGCGCGAAGTAACAGAGTGATTGTAATCCTGACCAGATGATTTGGCATGAGAAAAAATGCGAGATTTTAGCCTCGAAAGTATATAAAAATCATTGAGATTGGAAATAATGAAAGCCACACTGGAGACTCAGTGAGAAAAAACAAATATATCTCCAAGCACAGCTACTCAGGTTCCGAATTATATTGTCTTCTGTGGTATAAAAAACGAAATTTGGACTTGTTATTCTCGTTAATAGTCGACTTTTTTTCTGGTACTTCGAGAAGAGGCTGTTTTGAAGCTTGATGAAATGCTTCACCAGCGATTTGTCTTTTGAATTTTACTAGTCAGAATAAGAGCCATCAATAAATTTTATTTTTACGTACGGTTTTTTTGAATTAAATTGGACAGTGAACGGTTCCATTTGACACATTTGACGAGCATTGACAGCGAAACTATCGAAAATATATACCAAGTATAATATATTCTCTATTCAAAATTGAATTTCGGGCTGTACCATCAAAGATCGCCATTGTGTCGCCATCTAGCGATAGAAAGCTTGGAGACACTGCCAGTATCCATCACACTTACAGGACGTGCTAATAATAGTTTCTGCTGCAATTCATGAAAGATCGGACATACAACTCAAGCCATTTATCTAATAGCGTTTTCCCCTTTTGAAGTCATGTCCTTTTATTATAAGATTAGATGTCTGCCTTTCGGTCTCTCTACTGCTACAACTACTTGACAACGCCTAATGGAGAAGAAAAAGAGTACAAGTGATAGTTTGATATTGTGGTTAACCTATTACACTGAAGGAATTAATACTGGCTCAGGAACCGAATAAAAAATCATTAGTGCCGCTGGCCTATGTACTTTGGATGGCAATAAAGAGTCTACATTTACAATGAATTGATATAACCATAGCTACCCAACTTTTATTTTTCACCAAATACTCTTACGAAGTCTCCCAAAAGGCAGACTCGTGTGGGCAACGGACCGTTGACATTGTTATTCGTTGTGATTCTTTAGAACGATTCAAAGAATATTCCCCAAGAATTTGAATGAAAAAATATCACTGTTGCTGGTCCATGAATTTTGGATGGCAATAGTCTACATTTTCAATGAATTGATATAACCATAACTATCCATCTTTTATTTTTCACCAAATATTCTTACGAAGGCTACCACAAGGCATAGGCTCGTGCGGGCAAGGGATGTTTTTTTTATAGTGCATTTGCAATTATAGAGAATATCGGAAAAAACATTGTGCTGAAGTAGACTCAAACTTCGACCCATAGTACTTATAAAATAAATAGAATGTTAGTGAAAAAATTTTGCTCTTATTTGTTCTCATTTTCAAATTACTGCCCACATTTAAAGCGATGCCCTTTCTTATAACCTCCAATATCGACTTTTTGCAGTGAATAACCGTGATGGTATAAACTTCAAAAAATACTTGCCTTTCTTGTTCAATCAGGAATGCTTTATAATCTCGATCCATTGAACATTGTCCCCAATGAAATTTTCACTATCTGTAAGAACCTAGAATTATTTTCTGATATTACCTTATTCAACACCTATTACGCTTTATTGAGATTTTTTTGCACAAGTTGAAATCTTCAGAATATTCGGTACGGTTACTAAGCATTCACTGCGTTTGTGCGTCAAAAATTGCTCATGCAATCTTCTCCATTACGAACTAGTTTCATAATACTATATAATTGAATACCTATGTGCTTCCCGTGCTAAGAATCGCACTTCAAAGGATGAGACCTCGATAATCTTCAGATCCCACAAGTTTTGGCTTTTGTGTTATATGGTAGTTCTTTTGCTGTTATACTTCCATTGCTCTTAGTCCATAGAAGGTTTTTTCCAAATTATCGATACACGTTCCGACGAGTACGACTTCAAGTTACCAATCATGGGCGAAAGAAAAAAATTACATATCTCTTGAATTTGCGATTTCCCTGCATTTCGCACGCCCCTGTCTAATCTGGACACGCCATTCTCCACTTGCTGGCCACTCCAGACGGTCGTATCACGCGAAGGGGTATTAAGAAAGCCCCTCCACCCTACGCCACCCAACACTCGATTTCGCCATAATCACCGGTGACCAGCCCTAAAATCCCTTCAGAATTATAATTCGTGTCAAGGTCATTCCCTTCGAGATACACGGTAGGGTCGCGCACTGCTTCCTCGATATTTCAAATCGTATACAGGGTGTTGAGAAAATAGAAAATAATTATCCTCTGGTTGGGGTTTAGGCCTTGTTACTCTTTTACAAAGCCTCCTCAACAAAAACTGGTTACCCGTAGTCCTGTCAGTTTATGAAATGTGAGAGAGTGATTCTCAAATGAAATCACTGTAACATCTGCTAGATACCTGGTTATTGCAGCATTCCATTGAAAAATTAAGAGAAACGTTGCTTTTGCCATTCAACATTTCAAAGGGGTTTGATCAAGTTTGGCATCGGGGTTTTCTTTCTAAACTGCCGTCTTATGGTTTACCTCCTCAATTGTGTGCTTTATTGAAGAGTGTCTTGTCTATATGTGGTTGTTGAATATCGTCTGATAATCTCTCAATAAATGCAGGTGTTCCACAGGGTTCAATTCTGAGGCCCATTTGATTTCTGCTTTATATCAACGATTTGCCGGAGAAAACATACTGTTCGGTATGTAATTTATTTTGTCGCAGTGAAATTTTCAATCAGTTCAGTTTGAAAACGTTGCAAAGATCTGATCCTTATTGGTTTCTCTTTCATAAAGTGAATATCCTTTTTCCAGTCAGTACTGAACAATTATTATGACCTATATATATTCGTGTGTCTGAATGAAGTCAACAAGTTATTAAACCTTGGCGTTATTAGTTTCTTCGTATCTAAGCAAACCACATTTGTTTTTTTGATGACAGTGTTCTTTATACTAGTTTCTCTTCCACAGTCGCCATATCAGCATGAGAAACAAAAAAAAAGGCATTAGATTCAATAGTATTAATGATGATAAAATAATGGAATGGGGTAACATTAACTAGATGAAATTTAATGCTGGAAAACCCCAGGCCTGACACTTCTCAAAGGAAGCCGATCACTATTTTATATTCACATGTCAGGAGTAATTATTCCTACGAAGTCAAGTACTTCGATGCTAGGAATTGAGATCAGTAATTATCTCTCATGAAAAAACTATGTGAGATCGATCGCTAGAGGTGCTTCCCAGAAACTTGAATTTTTATTTATTTTATTGAAGTTTTTTGCGTGTGTTTCTGAGAAATACATGTGCCACAATTAATTTTCAAAGACTGGGATACGTTTGCAGATTGTTTTTTTTTTATTATTAGCCTTTTGTCAGTGCAAGGTGGTTTCAAACCTCAGCAAGCCTCACCCTCGAAGTTTTTTGTGAACAATAGCAGTAAATAATTGAGTTGAAGTTTTGAATATAGTTTCGAAAATCAAAATCAAAATCAACATTCGGTCGAGAATGGAAAAACTTGAAATGCCTTTGTCGATCTTCGACAGTTTGCAAGTTATTTCAACGGTAGAAAAGAAGGTCAAGTTAAAAGTAATAAATAGAAAAAATACTTGAAAGACATACGTAGTTGTTTCTGTAATATTTTTTCAAAGAATGCGCATGGTTTGATTCGTTTATAACAAAATGTTCACAGAATAAACAAATGAAATAAAAGATAAATAAAAAAAAAAGATTGAATCATTAATTTACTACTGAAAAAATTGTTGATTAACAAACGCATTTTTAATGAATAGAAAATAGTATTTGCATAAACAATTAATTTCGTAATATCACAATATTGAATTATCAGAATATATTGAAGGAATTTTCAAACAATAGAAGCGAGAAAATTGAAAATATTATAATAATACGGTTTTTAGAGAGTGTATGGAATAATCGGAATATTTGAAAAGAATGTTGATAAATCAATTTGCGTTCCTAAGTTGTCTATATTTTGAATCGATTGTGAAAAAAGCAAAGAATCGAGTTTTTGATTTTTTTTACATTATATGAGTCAGTTTAAAAGAATACATTATTTTCTGTAACTCACTTGGAATTGTGAGAGAAATGAAAGCATTACGTACGTCTTCTTTTAACAGAGGAGGCAGAGTGAATTCCTGAGAAAATTGTACTTTGAACACAAAATATAGGTTGAAAGTTTGATACCGAAGGGATTTTTATAGTTTGTTGGTTTGACTAACTAGATTCCAGTATATAATATCGCTTGGTTATTTTTGGAATATACTATGACTTATCCTTGCATGTCTTAGTCAATTGACACCATCATACGACTGTTACATTTCTGTGTTATTTCTGTAATCTGTGCTCTAAAACTAACCATACAGTAGAGACACTCGCCACAGAACACCAACTTCAGCAGTTTGACATGTCGAGGTGTTATCAATCAACTTGATTGATGAGCATCAATGTGTTGAAATATTTGGTGATACTTCTGTCGCTATGAGCATCTTTTTTTTGAAATTTTTTTTTGTGGAACTTACGTAATTCGGTCTCCTCTACAAAAAACCTAAATGAAATTATCGGCGGTCTCTTATATTTTCGGAGATACAGGGCCTTTTTGGTGTAAAACTTCACAATTTTCCACATCAAATATCTGTTGTTTGAACACACAAAATTCCTCCTTCTTCTGATTAAACGTTAGTCACTCTTTTATTCACTCGTTTTTAACATTTTCAAGCAGAAAAAACCATTAGTTTTCCAAGAAATGCAATTATTTCCAAACCATGACCAATTTGTTGTGATGTCATAGTGCAATGACTGTCGAAAGTGATGTATTTGCAGTGTTGCCGCTCTCATTGTTATTGTTGAGAACTGAATGCATTAATGTTAACTTTTGGAGAAAGTTGGATTTTTTGAAAAAATAATGTTTTTTTTCTGCTTAAAAATGTTGAAAACGAGTGAATAAGAGAGTGACTAACGTTTGATCAGAAGAAGGAAAAATTTTGTGTGTTCAAACAACAGAAATTTGATGTGGAAAATTGTGAAGTTTTACACCAAAAAGGCCCTGTATCTCCGAAAATATAAGAGACCGCCGATAATTGCATTTAGGTTTTTTGTAGAGGAGACCGAGTTACGTAAGTTCCACAAAAAAAAATTCAAAAAAAAAGGTGCTCATAGCGACCGAAGTATTACCAAATATTTTATTTTGAATTATGGCTAACTACCAAGGTGGAAAAGTGTGTGCTTATCGCGGATTTTTGTCGAAGGCTAGAGACAAATTATCATATCTCTTGAGGTAATAGCCATTAGAAGTTCTTTGAATTTCATATATTTTTACAAATTGCAGAACTTTGCATTTGCATCGAAATATTAGCTTTATAAAGTGTGAAAAAATACTAAATAACTCTTTCAGGTGTGAGGCATGGTTGAAGGCATGTAACCGAAAAGATTTACTTGAAAAGTCCCCCGAAGCTCTCTATAACAACTATCGTTGTGTGAATTTCACTTTGAGAAAGAAATGTTCTAGAATTTTCTACACATTGAAATTTGCAAATAGGAATTTGAAAAACACTAATACATCAAAGAACAGAAAATTACCATTTTGAGTCTTTTATAGCCTTTATTACATTGTTGATGTCTGAATATATCTACTGTACATATTTGAAGCTGCTGCTAATAAAATATCCTCTTGAAAGCTTTCTCTTTCCTAGTCATCGAATATACCTTTCCAAACGAACATGGACCGGAGAAAAAAAGCAACAGAAAAGTGGAATAGCTATTGTAGGTACTGGAGAATTCCAGATTATTCACATTTATTTCAAACGTTATCCTAGACAAAATATTAATTTTATGATGTGAAATAACATACTGATTTGATACTTGTTATCCCGTACATTCAAATTTACCACCACAAAATGACATTACACTCTCGAGAACAAAAGATTGACATTTGAGTGTCTACTGTATGGTTATGGTATACTCTGGGCCTTCACCGAAGGGCGATTTTTTCCACCCCTTCTATTGCAACAACGCAGTTTTCCTTAGAATTTCCCCGAAAGTAAAAGCCATCAAAGTGTCGATTTATTTCTATTTGGCTTCACACAAGAAAATCCATCACACCAAACGATCAATCTTTCGGATCGACACCCAAACAAAGAAGACGTTTTCCATGAAACTCCCATCGCGAAGCTAGAAGGCTAGGCAACACCTTTTCAAAAGTACCAAGCCAAGTTGATTAATTGCCGTGAAATTATCGATTTGCTTGGACGGCCGAACTTGCAATCTTTTCAGGAATAATTACATTTTATTCAAATCAGCCGTGGGAAACGCCTCCGTGAAATTAATAATTTCAACACACGTTTGAACTTGTACATAATACAAAGTCATAAAGCGAACACGACGGATCGATCCAATTGTTGGGGTAATTCGTTTCGTTGGAGTTGGATATAGGGAGTATGCATAACTTTTAAATTTGTTACTAATAGTTTCTCCTGGAATCTTTATTATCGTCATATTATAATTGAAAGATGTTTTTATTTACAACAATATATGTAATGCTGTCATTATTAACGTCATTGAAGGTTGGGAAGTGTCACATTACACACCTCTACTTCCCGCCCTCATTTTATCTATTCCAGACTTTATCTGTCATTCATTGACTTTATCTGACACATATTTATATTGGTGAAAATTGTTTACCCCGTAGTCACGGTAACAATATATCTATTTGATTATTCTGAATAAACCGCGTTCTTCGTAATTTGTCGTTAAATGTAATATTTTAGATATGTTCAGAAAGAAACAGAGATTCATTAATTTTAATCGAAATATGATGGTTGTCTCGAGACAGGAATAAATCACTTCCCACCTCGGTGTGTAATATACTATACTCCAAAACAGAGAACAATTTGTATCACTTTACACGGTAAAGAATGATCAAACTTCAAAGAGTAATGCAGAACCCTTGAGATTGGAAATGGGTGTTCCACAGGGTCCGTGTTAAGCCCCGTTTCTGTTTGTTTTCTATGTTAATAGCATTGAATCTACAAGTACCGGAAGTTATTGCACTGCTTATGCCGACGATTTTTAAATTGACTGTGTCAACACCAAAAATAAGAGAATTGAAGGAAACGTGCTTAATATGTAAAATTTCTGGTCCAACAGGGACAAATATTCTTCATTCGCTTTTCTTTTCGCCTTTTTCGGATGATGAGATCAAAAATATTATATGTGGACTGAAAAATAAAAAATCTCTAAGTATTGATGAAATTCCAATATATCTCTTAAAAAAATGTCAAGATCTGCTCTCTCCTGATATCTTTTGTGAGAAATCGTAAAATTTTTGTCAAAATTGAAAATCAATTTTCCGAAAGTGAAGATATTGATAATGGAACCCAGCATGGTAGTACTCTAGGACCACTTCTCTTTCTGCTGTACATGAACGACTTGCCCAGCTTCATTGAAGAGGGCAGGTTGTTCATGTACGCAGATGACACCTCTATGGTGATTTCGGGTCAAACAATTGAGGAAGTCTCTATAAAAACCGACAATGCTGTAAAACAATTTGTACGATGGTGCCACAGTAATCGACTTATCGTAAATTTGGAAAAAACAAAACTTATGCAATTCTCCACAACACACAGATCAACAAATATTATGAAATTAAAAATAGAGAATTTTTTCTGTCAGGGCAAGTTCCATCGATAACTTTCTTGGTATAATTATTGATGAGAAATTCATGTGGTCCGAGCAAATTAACAATGTATGTAAAAAATTGAACAAATATTTTTTGCTCTATACAGGTTGAAAACAACATTGAACAGATCATCTCTGCTAGACGTTTATTATGCTCTAGCAGCTCTAGCTCATTCAGCCATGAGCTATAACATTATTTTTGGGGACAGGCGACGGAATGTTACCGAGTATTTCTTATACAGAAGAGAATTGTTAGATTAATATTTAATCTTGAATATCGAGAATCATGTAGAACAACATTCAGAGTTCATAGTAACAGGAATATACTTATTGAAATTATTGATTGACGTTCACAAAAACTTGAAAAATATTTCAGAAAACTCGGACCTGCATAATTATCCAACAAGAAAGCAAGAGAATATTCATCTGAAAAGTTTTAGACACTTCTCATTCAAAAAATCTCCAGAATGGGTAGGGAGTTACTTTTATAACCTGCTGCCAGAGGAAATGAAGAAAACTACCACCATTAACTTTAAAAAACTTGTAAGGGCTCTACTGGCTGATAACCCTGTTTATAGCATCCAAGAATTTATAGAACTGATCAACGTCAAAAATCATATTTAATTTTATGTACAATTTCGTCATGTTTGTGATTTTTTGTTATTGTATTGTCTTTTACACCTGCGTTTTTGAATTGGGACTTTTTTGTATTCTGACGAACCTACACTATTGTAGTGGTTAATAAGGTAATAAAGTATATCTATCTATCTATCTACTATCGAACGAGTTTCAGTTTTTTTTTTTTAATAAACAATTTATATTTCAATATGGATAAAACGGAAGTAGTTCATATTCATAACCTTCAAAATGAAATCCGAACATTTAGATATGGATAAAGTTTCATTGAGAAGTAGTAAAGACCAAGGGATATATCTTGATGAAAGTATGAATCGGAATAACCATTGCCAAACCTAATTTTGGTATCGTCAAAATTTTAACCTTATTATCCGTCTACATATTCGAAATATGTGTGTATGTTTTCAAAAATAAATCAAATTTCAACAATAATGTTCATCATCACAATAAAAGAATTAAAAATCAATTTCATGTACCGTTTGCAAAGCTTAAACTTACCTACACTGCACCAGATTGCATAGGACAATTCACCAAAAACAGATAGTTTATGGTGACAGCATATTATGCATCATAGCTCGATTTTAGATCAAATGAGTGAAAGCTGAGAGGTAAACATTATTTCATATGGTGTATTTGATGTACTTGAGTCCACAACATAGATTGGTATTCATAAATGCCCACAGCAGAGATGTATGTTATAAATCCCCATTCCGATACGCTTGTAAACTAGGTTGGGTTAGTTTAAAACCAATTTTTCCACTGCTAAATAGCTAATGCAAAACTTAATCCTGACTAATTCACACTGAGCTGTACATAAATATAGCGAACTTACGTTAAATTGATCTTCACAACAATATAAGCACGATTTTGGAGATACATTATCTCTTTTCATTATCTTACACCATTGTTTTCGTACTCTCGCATCGCTTCAAATACGAAAAAATACTTTTTCTGGTGTACTTCTGAAGTGTTTTTGCACTTCGATATCATAAAATACTAAACTAAAAAGTTGTTTCAGCTTCTTCCATGATCTGTATAGCAAGTAAATGATAACCGCAGAGTAATTAATGATTGAGGTTAGCACTGATGATGACTATTCTACTCGGAAGCGGTCTGCTTTGATTTCCAGAAGCTTGCATTTCTAATTGGTTCAAAAAGAAACGAAACTTCTCGTCAGCTTATAATGATCTACAAGGCACATATTATACGGCCTATCTCAGAATATAGTTCTCATGTATGAAGCTGGGCACCACAACATTCATTGAAATTTCATGATTAACCCATTAGTGAATGAAGTTATTTTTTCCCTCGTTTCAGGAATTTCTCCTCATTATCGGGGTTCTTTTACTCAAAATAAAAAGAAAATAACTGAAAAAAAATGTATTTTGAAAAAACTACGTCCCTTCGGCACATCCTTTATAACGGATACTATGCAAAGTGACATCATGCAGTATGGTATCGTAAAAAACAAACTCCTGGGTGGAGTCCAACTTTTTGTACAGATGAATTTGGCTTTTGATCCATAATGTCAGCATATCTTATCAGTGACTAAATATTCAGGGAGGTGATTCCTACCATCATACCGAGTTTCTTGCAGTAGGTTTGGCATAATTTTGCCTCGACTTGCTGGTATTCCATAGGTTTTCAGAAAATGTTGTGCCAACTATCTACGGTATGTCAGTGAATTCACGACATATCGGTCTTGAGGTAATATCTTTTTCATCAAGAGATAGGAATTGACGATTGTTGCGTCGAATAAATAAATAAAAATTGGCCACCTCCCATTCCCTTATTGAAGTCTGCAAAAACCTGAGGCTGCTCCTCTCTTCTCTTGACCATCTCCCCACTGAGGATTCTTCACCTGTGCCAAATGTTGTAATCGTCGTGCAAACTTTATTATCTTTCCAACGTACAAGTAAAATATCTTCTTCCGTAGTGGCTTGTAAATTATATGACCCCTTAGGTGGCTTAGCCATTTGCTTTGTGCTTTGCAAAGGACATTTCAATGTTTTATTTCATTGGATAGTAGCTGCAGCACAAAAACCGTTTTCTGCCAAATGTTTGACTCAATTCATCGAAGAGAAATAATTGTCGAAAAATAATTTATATCCAGATTCAGAAGGGATGTCGGCCGATTTTATGAGAGCAAGTACAACATCTCCTTCGGTACCAAAATTTTTCACGGTGCTTGGGTTTATTCCCGTATATATCTCGAAAGAGATATATACGGGGATTATATTGCATATAATTTCGATTGGCGAACAACAGTTTCCAAAAAATTCTCTGTCAAAAATAAATGAAAAAAATGCACTGAGCAGCTGCATCGCTTGGTGGCTTTGGGGAACATATTTTGTTTATTCCGTACTTAGGTGTTGCAGTTTGTTTCCAAGTTACTAAAAGGCGTTTGCGCTTCACAAACCTTGCAAGTGGAACATTCATTTCTGGATCTCTGTCTTCTGATATGCTGTCAAATATTTCTTCGGGAGCCTCGTCCAATGTAGAGTTATTATTAGAAATATTCATTTCACAAATTGTGCGTAACATATTTCCACCAAGGTAGTTCAAATTTCCCTCATGATCATCATCACTGGCATCACTATCTACATCTGTCTCAGCTCCATCTGTTGGAGGAATCGCATAAATATCAATGTTACCACTATCAATATTTTCATCTTCTTCTTCCAAGAGTTCTTGAAGCTAGTGTAGTGGTAATCTGAAACAGATTATCTGAATGTCATATTGCATAGTATCCGTTATAACGGATGTGAAATATATTGGTAAATAATTTGAAAACTTCTCATTATTGATATGAAGCATTCAATGGAACTACTTCATTAGGTTATGAACTATCCGTAAAAATAGCAAGAACATTGAAAACTCAATTATATTTCAAATAATATGGTCAAACTTACCCTCCTCTGCTCGAATTATATAACGATGGATTCATTGCTAACCAATCACAAAAAATGAACAAATAAAACCACTCGGAACTATAAAAACGTGTTGCGTGAAGCTTCAGTGAACCTACTCAGTATTCATTTATTTTCAATATAACCTCAAACGTCAAAAATCACGACTGGAAGAGCCATCCGTTGAAACGGATACTTTCTCATAGGTTAAATTCAGAGAATGGCAATCCATCGTGTTGATGATTTTTTGCACACGGACTCGCTCAATTCGTTGGAGCATCGTAGAAGACCTGTCGATCCTCTCTTGCTCAGGAATCTTTTTTCAATAAAAAAGCTGAACTTTGAAACTCCTTTCCTGAGGGTCACAAACCTCAAAAATTCAAAGTTATATAATGTTGATTCTCATCTCCTGTCCCTTGATTCGAGCGGTGTTTTTTGAACATTTCAGGGCTTCTCATTCGTGTGAATCTATATATGAAAAAAACTGGGAAAAATGCTGAACAACATGGTCCCGAATGGGATCCCTGAGGTCCTCCCGAAAAAATTGAAGTAGTTTCTGACATGTGATTGTTGAGCACAGCAAACTGCTATAACCATGAACAGCGGCAAGCGCCAAGGTGAATGCATGTTAAACAAATAATATTACTCGGTTGACCCAAAAAAATTTTTAATTTTTTGAAACGGAAGGATTTGAAGGTTGCATATGAAACATATAATAATTTGAGCTCTTATATCAAGAACAACAAAGGTAGAAGTTCAGTATCAGATAGATCAGGAGTTTATACATTATTGTGCGGTACATGTCCTATGTTTTATGTCGGTAAAATGGAAAGAGCATTCGATACAGGCGTTAAAGAACACAGAAGTAGTTTCCAAAATGGTATACAAATTCTCTCTCATTACAGAGAGACACGAGTTCAACCACGAATTTGAAATCCTCCATTGCAAAGGTAAGGGTTTGAAACTTAATCTCTTGAAGAGTTTTGCAAATTAATAAGTGTAAACATCCACAGTTCCTGGATGAATGATCAGACGACGTTGAATAATTCGCCTCTGTTGAACATGTTCTTTCGAGGAAGTTGTACTGATAGGGATATGACATCGGACCATTAAATAATCTTATTAATTAGTAGTCGGACTATATTCTTAAAGACCGTAGGATATAAGGTTGTATAGATTCGAAATGTAACAGGGTTATGATTATGCCTGAAAGTGGTTGACAATGTACCTTGTTGAATGGTAATGGTTCGGACTTCCATTGTCTATATTTTTAACTCTATTGAAACCTGTTGCTAGGAACGAAAGGATTAAAATACAAATTAAGTGAGAAAAAAATCAAATAAAAATCAAATTTTGGTCAATGATGAAATTAGGGATTGATTGATCAAAGAAAATACTGTTGTTACAAAAAAATCGAGATCTCGAATCTGAAATATAAGTCAAAAAAATTATTTAAATAACGAAATGAATGAAATAATATTGTGACAAGAAAATTGAGGTATCGAATGTGAAATACTAGTCAAAAAATGAAAATGAAGAAATTGAATGGAATATTTTGAAAAAATGTTGAAACCAAGTTTCAAGTTGAGTTTACTCACGACGTTTCGATTGCTGGTATCCGCAATCGTCTTCGGGTGATTACTGACAATATTTCGAGGTGTGGTCGGTTATAAAGCCCTCCGATTTCCCTATGGTGGGGAAAGGGTGCTACTACCACGGAGGCGAGCGGGTGCTACTACTAGAAGTGTGCCGATCGATCTTCGAGAGAATCTCGCGCCAATACATCCATTTCTCGCTGAAGATCGATCGGCACACTTCTAGTAGTAGCACCCGCTCGCCTCCTTGGTAGTAGCACCCTTCCCCCACCATAGGGAAATCGAAGGGCTTTATAACCGACCACACCTCGAAATATTGTCAGTAATCACCCGAAGACGATTGCGGATACCAGCAATCGAAACGTCGTGAGTAAACTCAACTTGAAACTTGGTTTCAACATTTTTCAAAATATTCCATTCAATTTCTTCATTTTCATTTTTTGACTAGTATTTCACATTCGATACCTCAATTTTCTTGTCACAATATTATTTCATTCATTTCGTTATTTAAATAATTTTTCTGACTTATATTTCAGATTCGAGATCTCGATTTTTTTTGTAACAACAGTATTTTCTTTGATCAAGCAATCCCTAATTTCATCATTGACCAAAATTTGATTTTTATTTGATTTTTTTCTCACTTAATTTGTATTTTAATCCTTTCGTTCCTTGCAACAGGTTTCAATAGAGTTAAAAATATAGA
Source organism: Zygogramma bicolorata (assembly GCA_032362365.1). Lineage (NCBI taxonomy): Eukaryota > Metazoa > Arthropoda > Insecta > Coleoptera > Chrysomelidae > Zygogramma > Zygogramma bicolorata. Next base: position 490,833 of record JAVJAQ010003894.1, read on the forward strand.
CAATGGAATTCCGAACCATTACCACTCAGGGTTATGATTAGCTTAAAATTCCTGCTTGAGGAAGCTACTGTATAGCGAAACACGTGTCGTAGTTTAGTAAACCCTAATATGTGAAGATCTTACAGGCAACTGTATATTGTTTAATTTGGATTTTCTTCAAGTAACGGCCACTTCCATTCAGTTTTTGAATGCATGTTGTCGAACCTGCCAACACAGGATAACACGCTGCTGGCGAGTTTCGGACGGCACGCCACAATACAAACTACCCCGGACCCTAGATGGAGTTGCTTCACCCAAGCGGCTTTATTTATTTCAGTGGCGATTCCTCCGTAATAGACCGAACCGGGATTTGCATATCTATTCGGAATAAAATTTGCAATTTAAATCGTTCATCGATCATGAGTGCACCATGCCGTGGGTCTTTGTACTCTCCTGCCATTGGATCACTGAAATGGTCATAGATCGAAAAAAAAAAAAGTCAAACTTTTTGTAGGGATCGATTACACGCACTGAATCTGGAGACAAGAGTTAGTTATTTATATATTTTACAATCTAAGGTAGGGCAAAAACTTCCTGTGAAGCTTTTTATTGGTCCGATATATATTTTGCGGACGACAGTACTCTTCATACCAGTTTCTCTTTCAGAGTCCCCATACTAGCTCGAGAAACAAAAATTCAAAAAAACATTCAAGTCAATAAAATTAACGATGACTTGATAAAAATAATAAAATGTGGTAACATGAACTTGGTGGAGTTTAATGCTACGAAAACCCAGCCATGTCTCTTCTCAAGAAAAGCCGATCTGTCATAGTCTAAAATTCATATGTCAGGAGTGACTATTTCTACAAAATCGAGTATCTCGATGCTAGAAATTACGTTCAGAGATAATCTCTCATGAAAAAACCATGTGAGATCGATCGCTAAAAGTGCTTCCCAGAAACTTGGATTTCTATTTCGTGCGAAGAAATACTTCACTTCTCGTCAGCTTCTAATGATCTACAAGGCTCAGATACGACCTGTCATGGAAAACAGTTCTCATGTGTGGAGTTCGGCACCAAAATATTCATTGAGGCTTCTCGATTCTATTCAGAGAAAGGAAATTCGTCTTGTTGGTGATTCTTCGCTCACAGAGTCGCTTACTTCATTGGAACATCGTAGAAGAATCGGAAACTTGTCTCTCTTCTATCTATCGTTCCACCCGTGGCAATATCTACACGGATGACTCGACGAAAACAGAATTCCTACCCCTTCGTTGTGAGTTTGGAAACCTGTCAAAGCTCTCTTGCTAAGGGATTTTTTTTCAATAGAACAGCTGAGCTTTGGAACTCCTTGGCAAAAGGAGTCTCTCTTGAGGTTTACAAACTTCAAAAATCCGAAGTGAATGTTAATTCGTATTTTCTGTCCCTTGATTCACGCGGTGTTCTTTGAACATTACAGGGCTTTCCTTTCGTGTGAATCTACATATATAAAAAAACTTCATCTATTCTACATTATTTCCTCTAGAATAGTCTGCTAGAATAAACTAAATAGCGGGCTAAAGAGGATAGATCTGGTTTGTGTTATACATTGCTAACAACATTATGAATAAGAGTCAGGGCAAAGTTGCATGGAACTCCTTGCACAATACAAGAGTCTAACATTTCCTTCAATTCAATTTGGTCTTTGGTGTACATATTTCTGGAAATTAGAACGATTTTTTTTTAATTGTTACTATTATTATATTATTACTATTAGTATACTCTGCTTGAAAATATTCAACCACGTACCGAAAGACACGAAAAATGGAGTATTTTCATCTGTCGCTATATTTTCCTATGAAGCAAAAGTTGGAGTTACTTTTTGAATTATTATAAAATTTACCTACTTCACTTAGTAATTCACTTACAATAAGCCATTTTCGAGCTTCAATGTAATCCTTGAGATTGAATTTCTTTCATTTTCTTACATCGATAAAAAAAATTATCAAAATCAGTGCCCAAAAAAAAGCAGAGTGGCATCCACAAAGAACTACCTTCTTTTCTTCCAGGGCCTTCAAAGTCACTAGGAATGTTGTTAAAAATGACAAATTGGATACCATGGCGATTTTATATAGTAGTTTATGAGCCCAAGGGAGTTTTGAAATAATTGTTCTCATTGGACAATATCATGTCAGGAAAAAGGCACTTTAAAATAATCATTTTTAATCTACCTGTTTATTTCCGTTCGACCACGACTATTGTAAGTATTCATAATGCATATGTTTCCTCAAGAATTACAATATCCATTAACCACTAGTGAATAATGAAATCATCATTAATTGTAGTGAATAATGATTACATTATTCACTAGTGATGCCTATCGTATTTTTTGAAGAAACACAAGCATTATGAATATTTTTTATATTTCTGTTGAATTTTATGATATCATTGATATTTCTTAGGAATTCGAACAGACTGTAATAAAACTTTGCTTTTGGTGAAGTATAACGATTTTCCTATCAATATTGCTTTCGAAATGTATGGTTTATACAATGGTCGTGGACAAAGTATAGTATTCTACTCGCGTATAATAGCCATTATACCCTCGGTGATTTAGGCCACTCGCCTGCGGCTCGTGAATAATAGCCATCATTATACGCCCGTTGAATAATATACTATTGTACGAACGTTTTTCAACGAAAATATGATCTGAACATTTTCATCTTTCTTATCATTTCATGAAAGAGAATAATGGGAAAAATATTTTGATAATTTTCATATTTAACTACGACTATGATTGTTTCACTCACACCAAAACTTTTTTTGATTGCAAAGTCGATATTCTCCTGACTTTTTTATATACATACTTTCATTATGGTATAAAAACATTTTTGAACTGATTTGGCAACATGCAATTCATTTATATATCTGGTATAATTATTAAACAAACGATCGTTAATATCTTTAAGATAACTACTGTGTTCGAAATAGCGTTCAACAATATATACTCGGCGAACAGCAATGGTACAGAATAATAAATATACTTTTTTCGCCCACTCTTTAGTTTTTTATATTTCCCATTGCGAAAAACCCTTTACAGGTGCACCTAGAAGGCAGAGCCTTGTGAGGACATGGGACGACTTATGTTCCTGAATGATGTAGCGCTATGGGGCAGGGTTGGGCTGATTAAAATCACGATTAAAATCATGATTTGAATCGCTTGATTTTCAAAATTAAAATCATGCTTTGAATTATTTTTTGTTTTTTTTTTATTCAGAACCAGATAATAACATAATATAAAAGTTTTCTCGAAGATCAGAAGGATTATCTGCCTTTAGCAAAAACAACAAAAAAGAAGTACATAATTCCAAATTCTCGAAATAAACGTAACACCTAAATATTATTACTGTATATTTTCAGTCTATTCAATTTCGTTATAAAATTTAAACAAAAACACGAGTTTTCCTCCTTTTTCTATCTCTAATCTGTTTCTAATATCCGAGTGCACAACTAGCGAAATGCGTGAAATTTTTGGGCAACGTCAATTTAGAGGTTGAGAAGGAAAACAAGCCTCGACAGGAATATTCTTGAAAAAAGCACAACAAACGCGTTCGTGTTCGTGCCTCACTCGGCACTGTAAAGCGAGTGTATAGGACAGGAGGAAAACAAATCGCGACAAGAATTTTCTTGCAAGAAGCGCGACAAATGCGTAGTCACAAGTTTTTGAGCCGCAAATTCTATTGAAATTTTTCGACTTATACATTAAAATAATCAACAATAATTTCAAAGAATCAAAATGTTCAAATTTTATAATCAAATTAAAAAAATCAAAAAAATCAAATAAATCGTGATTTTTTTTAAAAAATCAATGATTTGATGTGTGTCATGATAAGGTAGAAATGTGCTGAAATCCATTTCCTGGATTTTCTTTTTCCCAGATAGAAATGATCATTCCTTGTATCCAAGTTTTATCAGAAAGAATCAAACGTATAGGTTATAAATTCAATGTACGAGGAATATCCCAAACATAAAACATGATTGGATCCCTATCGAGTCGAAACAAACCTTTAAATGCGGAACAAAATTCAAAAAATTATGCTCATGTGTATGTGACAGTGTTTATACTGGTGAAGAATAAGTCAAGTCAAGAATAAGAAGAGCTGAACATCAAAACAACTTCAGAAGACGAGAAATACATAAGTCCTTATTAGCTGAAAACATATTATTGACAAATGATATACACATGGTGGAATGGAATAATATAAATGTACTGATTACAGAAAATAATGGAACATAAACGAAACTCAAAGAAGCTATTTGCATTTTGTTTAACGGAAATGAAGAAATTGCTACATCTTCATTGAGTATAGATCAATGTTGAATGTATTTTCTGAAAAAGGAAGTTGAACTGGGAAGATTCAATTCGAAGTAGGTTGTGTCGAAATCAATACCTGGTATGACTATTGAAAAATCAGTCTTGCCAGTGTCACATCTTGACACTACTTATCAAAAAATTCTCATCTCGATACAAATTTTCAAAAAGGCTTGGAGAAGGTGGAAGACTAGCTTCCAAAACATCGCGTCGTCAAGGGAAAGGATATGAAATGGTATATCACACACCGAGGTGTGAAGTGATTCATTCCTGTCGTGAGATCAGTTAGTTAACCGAGACGCAAAGCGTCGAGGTTAGCTATGATCTCGAGACAGGAATGAAACTTCCTACCGAGGTTTGTATACTATTTTATTTACAACCATCATATTTCGATTAAAATTAATAAATTTCTGTTTCGTTCTAAACATATCTAAAATGATACATTTAATAAGAAATCACCAAGAACGCGGTGAATTCCTACCGTGACTACGGGGATACAATTGTCACCATTATAAATAAATGTCAGATTAAGTCAATAAATGACAGATAAAATCTAGAATAGATAAAATGAGAGCTGGAAATGAGGGCGGGAAGTAGAGGTGTGTAATGTGACACTTCCCAACCTTCAATGACGTTAGTAATAACGGCATTACATATATGGTTGTAAATAAAATGAATTTCAGCACTATCTTCAACACCTGAATATCAGATTTCTGTGACTTGAGTTCAAAACGTATAGTTGCGCAACAATGCAACAAATTCACCGATAAGAGAAAGAATGGATTTGAAAATTAATCAGGTTACAGGGTTAATGCGAGATAAGAGAATTGATAGCGCTATCGCTTCGATAAATCACATATCAAACAAACACATTTCGATTAGTATTATGCGATGCACTGCCTGTGTACAAGATGACACAAGTGGTTCTGAAAGTGAAACACTTAGTTCTGATGCTAGTTTCCATCGTGTTGGCGCTGTGCGTGCTAGTAAAGGTACTCCATAGTGATCGAAACCACGATTTCAAAGACTACCAGGCAGCCAGGAGAGATCTGAATCTTCCTGAGGACATCAAACTCGCGACGTTGATGTTGAACGAAGCCAATGGAAAAATAGAAAAGCTGGAAGCTAAAATAGTGTCTCTGGAAGTGAGAGTTCCGAAAACATATCCAGCTGTAAAATTCCTAAACTATCTCCACCGAAAACGAATACTGATAACAGGAGGAGCAGGTTTTGTGGGTTCCCACTTGGTGGACAAGCTGATGCTGGACGGGCATGAAGTTATCGTAGCCGACAATTTTTATACAGGGAGAAAGAGCAATGTGGAGCAGTGGATAGGCCATGAAAACTTCGAGTTCATCCACCATGACATTGTGCACCCTATATATATAGAGGTCGATGAGATCTACCACCTAGCCAGTCCTGCCAGTCCACCACATTACATGCACAACCCCGTCAAGACAATCAAGACCAACACCCTGGGGACTATCAATGTCCTGGGTCTAGCTAGGAGGCTGAAAGCAAGAGTACTAATCGCTAGTACCTCGGAGGTTTACGGTGATCCAGACATCCACCCCCAACCCGAAACGTACTGGGGCCACGTCAATCCAATAGGCCCCAGGTCCTGCTACGATGAGGGCAAAAGGGTGTCAGAGTCCCTGACCTACGCATACGCCAAGCAAGAACACTTGCAGGTCCGGGTAGCGAGAATCTTCAACACCTATGGCCCCAGGATGCACATGAACGACGGAAGGGTGGTATCGAATTTCATCCTGCAAGCCCTGCAAGATGATAAAATAACCGTCTATGGGTCTGGAGAGCAAACGCGGTCTTTCCAGTACGTCTCAGACTTGGTGGACGGCCTGGTAGCTCTTATGAACTCCAACTTCACTGAGCCTGTGAACCTAGGGAATCCTGTGGAGCACACCATAAACGAGTTTGCCACCATTATAAGAACTCTCGTAGGGGGTGACAGTAAAATAGTGCATGTGCGTGAAGTGGAAGACGATCCTCAAAGGAGAAGGCCCGATATTTCTAGAGCAAAAAAAGTGCTGGGTTGGGAGCCTAAAGTTAGTCTCAACGAGGGGCTTCAAAAGACTGTTGAATACTTCAGGCAAGAGTTGAAGAGGTTTAGACATACGCCTAGGAACAAATTTATCATTGCCGAACATCTGTGATCAGAGATAGTGAGTTATCGACGTACCCATATGTATGATATTTTTTTGGCTGTTTTGTATTTCACTGTTGGTTGTTATTGAATAAAGATTATTGTTTAATCAGGTGACTAGAGGATTTAATCGGTGTTCATAACGAGCATGATTGAGATTAGGTTATTACCGATCTTTTCGGTTTTTATGACTAATAACTGGATGGGGTCTATAATTCTCTATACGTCCTGCCGACATAACTAAGGTGCAGATTAATTGTCGCCCCATACTTTTGTTTTCGAATGTTCGTTGCCTAACGAAACTCTAATTGATTATAATCGATATAATTTAGGGGTTTATTGTATAGAGAAATTGAAATAGTTAGAGAGAGCCCGTGTGTAAATAATTTGAGAAGCTTTCGTGGGATCATCACTACATAGTCGCTTTCCGCTGTCTGTCTGTCCCTTTATATGCTTAGATCTTTCAAACTACGCAACGGAATTTGATGCGTTTTTTTTGGAGCAATTCAAGATGAATACTTGCATAATATAGTATGAGAACACTACGGGTCGGCTAGTATACAATATAACGTTATCTTATTACTGAAAAATCCCGTGAAAATCTTTTGGGTGTCAAAGTACGCGCATATTTTTATTTGTTGGCTTGAGTGAAATGTTCACAGGAATCAAACAAAAATAAAAAGTGTTAATTGGTCATGGAAGTTTGAATTTTGAAATAAGCATAAAAATATGAATAATTTGAGATATTGACAAAGTATTAAATCATGTATTGTTTATAAATGAATCGACATATTAGCTAGAAAAATAATCGAATTAGGCTGCGCGTGACCCCCGGTAATAAAAATATAAGTAAAATTACGAAGATTGAAACTTTTGGTATAGAAGCGAAAACATAGAAATCAAATAATCCCAGCAACATACCGATATCACTAGCACTAGACGCGTATTTCGTCAAAAGGCTAGCATTTTCAGGAGTAGAAAATTGATACTCAATCCAAAGACCTGCTGGTTGAGTTCTTCATACATATACAGGGTGTTTCAAAATTCAGTATCAAGATTTCAGGGGCGTATGTTATATATAATAGAAAATCAACATTCAGCATATGACATCAAAACATACAAAAGTATCTAAAAAGTTTGACAACAACAGTAAAAATAGTATAAAAATAACAATGGTTACAAATTTTTTATAGATATCAAAATTCATTTGCGTTGAGACTCGCAGTGAAGTATTCATTCATATTATAAAATGCTTCAGTTAACAATAGTTTTTTAATTGAATTTTTGAATTTTCCAAATGGGAGTTGCTTGATATCTTCCGGTAATTTATTGTATGCTTTGATTCCCATTAGTTTAGGACTGCATTCTGTCTTTGAGCGTCTATGAGAAGGGATTTTAAGAAGGTGATTCCTAGAGCAATTATTTCTGTGATTGAGCGCCTTGAAAGAGTAGATATTTGTTTTCACATGCAATAATAATTGATAAATATAAATAGACGTTAACGTAAGAATACCCAACTCTTTGAATAATTGCTTACAACTAGTTCCCTTGTTAACACCCACAATACATCGAATGGCCCTTTCTTGAAGCACAAAAACTCTCTGGCAGTCATTTGAGCATCCCCAGGCCAATATCTCATATGATAAAATAGACTGTATTTGGGCATGATAATACACAAGTAGGACAGACCTATCCACTGTACTCCGTAGCTGATATAGACAGTAACACATAGGGGCAATTTTTTTACATATTCCGTCAATTTGTAATTTCCAGGTACAGTTTTCTGATATGCTTATTCCAAGAAATTTTGTTGATTGTACTTGTTTCAAAGACTTGTTGCGTTCCGTTTTTATGAGTAAACTCTCATCTATGAATTTTTGAGACAGGTGGAAACGTACAAAGACCGATTTTGTATCATTTACGATAAGATTATTTCTCTGAAACCAAGCACTTGTGTTTTCAATAACTTCATGAGCTTCATATAGCATTGAATTCAATGTATGAGATGTCACTAATAGAGACGTGTCGTCCGCGTACATGATACATTTTTTGTTATCCAGATCATTTACATATTATATTATGTATAAAAGTGCCCTGCGGGACACCTATTGAGCACTGTAGTTTTCGTGAGATTTGGTTTTCCAAATCACTAAACAATCACTTGGCAAAAACACTTGACATAGTCAGTGGGCATACTTGAAGACTGGCGTTAAATCAAATCATCTTTCGAACAATCTGTTCAGGCCAGTCTCAAATTACCTACACAGTAGATTTCGGCTGGCACCTGTCAGAAAACAACTACTCCCTTGGCTAATACCACGAAGGGCATTGAATTATATCCGACCGGTACCAGTGCAGGTTTCTTCACAGAAGTAAATCCTGCATTTGCTTTCGTCGATACAAATGAAGGAATTGATTTTCAATTATAGGGACGGACACACTTGCAAGTACTACCTGCATCCTTCTTATCTATCGAATTCCTTTCCGGACTAACAAAGACTGTCTTTCAGTTAACTACTTTCTTAAAATTTGACCACATGGTGCTTTGCATGCGGGTGATATCTGTTTATTGATCTCTATAAAGAGTTTCCATGTAAGAAAACTCAACACTTGGAAACGATTACTTCTTACTGTCATTTATCAGTAGCATCCAACCCTTCAAATGATATTTCAATATGCCATAAATCAAGGATTATATAGTGAATACAATAATTTAGAAACTGTTACACGTCATCGATGACGACATGAAATCAACGCACTAGTACCAATCAATTGATGGAAATGCATTGGAACGTTTATTTTGAATTAAAAATTTGGATCCTGGTATCTTTTGGCATTTGGTCAACACTCTCGATGTTGCCGCAAATTGTTTGAAGTCTGTTAATTACCAATTGACAATTTCGATTGGTTATTTCGAAAGAGAGCGGAATAACAACATCCCTCCGCTTTCCTTGACGAGAGCTAAATTGGAGACAATGTAGTAAATTATATTTATAATCTATAGTCAGATATATTTATTCTTATCGTGTTTGCAGCAGATTTGAATTCAAGTATGTATACTGTCAGTGCGATTTCTCAAAAGATAAAAGATAACAAAGCTCACAAACCACCAAGAGGCTAACAAATACCGCAGTATTGGATATAGGTATTATGCGTAACAATATTTATACTACTTAGGAATGCCGAAGTATTTAACAGTTTATAAATATGGAAAAATTTCAAATTTTTAAAATAGCTCGGGTGTTTAGCTTTTCAAAATATATCTTTTGAACCTTCGGAAGGGCATACAACTCGAAGTCCTCTATTGGAAAACTAGGAAAGAACTTTTTCATGGATGAGCTTCCATATTTCAATGAATGATACACACGTACCTACATTAACAAAGGAGATTTTTGGAAATTTTTTATTTTCCTTCTTTCATATTCATTCAACACGTCACTATATATCCAAAATCCCACAAGTTTAGGATGCAGCTTCAATTAACTCGTGTGAAGTTAGCGTCGGGTGCCAGCGCCCAAATCTAGCGCCCACCCCCCACTCCTAAGTCCGGTTTACACCAGACAATTAGTGGACTGAGGTATTGTGGAGATTGCCAAATCGACTCGAAGGTATTTTGAGTTCCCTTTAAGTTCAGTCGAATAGTAATGGAACATGAGCCAATCATTGCTATACACTTAATAATTAAAGAGACCAACTTTGTGATATATTTTTTTATAATAATGGACTGTGAACACACAAACCAGAGAAATGTTTCCGAAGAGGTTTGGAAATTAAATCTCCCGTTAGAAACTTGAACGTGGGACAGGATATTTTATTACACTTTCTAGGAGAAAAACTCCAAAATTACGGCGTCATAGTTCAAATGGCGACCATCCCTGAGAAGACTTTGATTTTTTTCCTGGAAACGAGTTTTTGAAACATTCTGATGTAGTGCATCATGTTGAGTATATTTAGTAGTATAACTCTACAAATTTTCAACCCTTCAAAATATCGGCGTCATAGTTGAAATGGCGACCACCCCTGAAAAAACTTCGATTTTTTTCCCGGAAACGAGTCCTTGAGACACATTATGATGTAGTGCATCATGTTGAGTATATTCAGTAGTATAACTTCACAAATTTTCAGCCCTTCAAAATATCGGCGTCATAGTTTAAATGGCGACCACCCCTAGAGAGATTTTTTTTTAATCCTGAAAACATTTTTCTGGGTGTGTGTACATAGTCCAGTATTATAAAAAATATATCACAAAGTTGGTCTCTTCAATTACCAAGTGAATAGCAATGATTGGCTCATGTTCCATTACTATTCGACTGAACTTAAAGGGAACACAAAATACCTCCCAGTCGATTTGGCGATCTCCACAATACCTCAGTCAAGTACTTGTGTGGTGTAAACCAGACTTAGGAGTGGGGGGTGGGCGCTTGATTTGGGCGCTGGCGCCCGACGCTAACTTCAGACAAGTCTTCAATTATCGAGTAACAATGAACAAGTGGCGATCAACAATTATCAAGTAGAATCTAATGAAGAAGTAGGCATTCATGCACCTAAATTTAACAATGATAAAAGCTCGTGGAAGGGGATCAACTTTAACCTTACATAAACTTTTGAGTAGCATTTTTTATTCATTTTTTATATAGCCTAGCTTTGTTTTGGAGAATTGAAAATTGAAAGTCCACCAGAATTACATCCACAGTTCCAAAATCAACTCACTCACATTCCACGAACAGAAAAACAATCGCGAAAAACAAATTATTTGAAGAAAAGTTTAGTATAATGATCATATAATCCGTCATAACCTGCACATATTAGAAACACATATCACATATTTCACAATTAAAGTAAGAAAGATAAAAGTTGGTCAACTCTTACTTTATAATTAATAGTTGATAATTTGGTTGCATAAATCATATAAGTACAGTAAATTAGGCAGTTCAACTCATCATTGATAATTTTTACTTGCTTCTTGTTGATTGTTCCTTGATAACTGAAGCTGCACCTTTCATAATAATGTGGCTGAAGTGTACTTGTACTTCAACCACGCCCATGATGAAGTGCAACAGTTTTTAAATTGTATCAGCTATAAGCTATAATAGTTGGCAATGTTTGCCATTCGAAACAAATTCTATAGGTTACCGACATTCCGGCTGACTATACACTCCCTCATTTCCACCGAGTATTCTTCCAAAGAACGTCAGAAGCAGTGTTGCCAAGCGGAGTGTAATTGTGCGATTTTTGCACATTTAGGAACACGTCGCACTTTTATCGCACCCTGAGATAAAGCGCACAATTTCGCATAATTCACAGGGATACACCATTTACCGCCGAAGTAGATCTGTCAATTTCGTTACTGAAGAGCCAGTTGTATAGGTTAAGTTTGAATTTGGTGTGGAATTCAAACTACGGATTTGACAGAAAGTGCATGCGAATTCTGTCAAATTCTTCTCAATCGCCACCTGGGGCCCAAACCAAACTGAACCTACAATTGGCCCTAATATCATCAACTACACCCATAAAATGGGAAAATGACGTCATCCCGTGCAGACACATGTGAACTACAGGCAAAATGTATCCAAAACGTATTCGTATGTATTTTTGTCTCTGTCTCTCTTTCACTGAGAATTGAGAATCAATCAGGATGGTAAGAGGGAGAAACGACGTTCCAAATACAAGAGCGCCGGAAAACGCAACAATATTGATTAATTCAATATTATATGGCCAATACAATGCGATTCAAAGATATATCTCTCAATGATTTGAACGAATGAAACATCGCACAATTTTGAATGGAATAGCACAATTTCGAACACTGAGGAGCATAATTCTATTCAATCTCATTGGCAACACTGGTCAGAAGTCAAAATCAGAATGTGCGGAATGCGCATGACGTTTATTGATCGATGGATGGCGCTGGCGCTGCCTTATCGCACAGCCAGCAGCGCAAACAGCAAACATTCACATTTTTAACCTAACCAAAACAGAATCATAACATTCAACGATTACCTAGTCATCATAGTGTTTTACTGAGTTTTATATTGATTATAGGAACAATTCAGAATTGTGGAAATGAATATTGTTCATGAAATATTAGGTATGTCTCTACGAAGCTAGTTTGATATGGTGTAGAAGTGACAAGTATTTGGAAAAATGCACCTTACAGCATATTTTACAGAAGAAAACAATTGTGAATTGATAAAAGTTGAACCAGCCACCAGATACCTTTCAAAATCACTCAGTTGGATCACGAATATATGTTGTACATAACATGTGAGGATTGTTTTGGTTTGTACTTTTTTGAATATAAAAGTACAAAATTCTTAATAGGAAAGATAAATCGAGCATCATTGACCAATCTCGAAGTTCAAGATGCCGCAAGTGATTCTGAAAGTGAAACACCTTATCCTCATAGCGATTTCTATCTTGATAGCTTTGTGTGTGCTATTGAAAGTACTTCACAGTTACCAGAAGCAAGGTATCAGGGACTACCAAAGTATCAGGAACTTTCCAGAAGACATTAAACACGCTATGTTGATGTTAAACGAAGCAAACCAGAAAATAGAAGCGTTGGAAGATAAAATAATATCCTTAGAAGTGAGAGTTCCAAAGACGTACCTACCAGTAAAATTCCTGAATTATCTCCACCGAAAACGAATACTGATAACAGGAGGAGCAGGTTTTGTGGGCTCTCACTTGGTGGACAAGTTGATGCTGGATGGACATGAAGTCATCGTAGCCGACAACTTTTTTACAGGGAGGAAAAGCAATGTGGAGCAATGGCTGGGCCATGAAAACTTTGAGGTTATCCACCATGACATAGTTAACCCTATATACATAGAGGTCGATGAAATCTACCACTTAGCTAGTCCTGCCAGTCCACCTCATTACATGCATAACCCTGTAAAGACAATCAAGACCAACACTCTGGGGACTATCAATGTCCTGGGTCTAGCTAGGAGGCTCAACGCTAAAGTACTGATTGCCAGTACCTCAGAAGTCTACGGTGATCCAGACATCCACCCCCAACCTGAAACTTACTGGGGCCACGTCAATCCAATAGGCCCCAGGTCCTGCTACGATGAGGGCAAGAGAGTGTCAGAGTCCTTGACCTATGCGTACGCCAAGCAAGAACACTTGCAGGTCCGTGTAGCGAGAATCTTCAACACCTATGGCCCCAGGATGCACATGAACGACGGAAGGGTGGTATCGAATTTCATCCTGCAAGCCCTGCAGGATGATAAAATCACTGTTTATGGGTCTGGAGAGCAAACGCGGTCTTTCCAGTACGTCTCAGACTTGGTGGACGGCCTGGTAGCTCTTATGAACTCCAACTTCACTGAGCCTGTGAACCTAGGGAATCCTGTGGAGCACACAATCAACGAGTTTGCCACCATTATAAGAACTCTTGTAGGGGGAGACAGTAAAATAGTGCATGTGAGCGAAGTGGAAGACGATCCTCAAAGGAGAAGGCCAGATATTTCTAGAGCAAAAAAAGTGCTGGGTTGGGAGCCTAAAGTTAGTCTCAACGAGGGGCTTCAAAAGACTGTTGAATACTTCAGGCAAGAGTTGAAGAGGTTTAAACATACCCCTAGGAACAAATTTATCATTGCCGACCATCTGTGATTAGAGATTTTTTAAATTGTATATACCATATTTTCATGGCTGTTTTCTATCTAATTGTTGTTTATTTGTTGATGATTAAAGGTGTTTATTTGATCGAATTTTTATAAAATTCAATTGTATTGGTTCTATTTGAGGAGCTAACAGATGTGTACAATATAAGAATGTTTTCATTTTGATGAGTTTCAATAATATAAACAATGGGGCAAAGTTTGAAAAATAATCGGTGCATACTTCCTTAGTAGACTTGAAGGCTGAGAGAGATATATACTTTATTGTCTAAGAAAAATAATTCCTTGTCAAAGCTTGTTAAAACAAATTGTTGTATATAGTACTTAAAAATATGATGAGATTAAAAATGTAAAAGTACAAATATTCACAAACACAATTTGCATAAAAGGAATTCACATGTCAAGTAGATAAAATATAACAATATAAAATAAGATTCAGAATATATGTTCGACAGTTTGTTGAAGAACAGTTTTGTATAGTCCTTATGAAAAAAATTGTAAAAAAACACAAGGCCACACATCCTGAACATGGTTTCACATGTCATGGAATTAAAATATATACCTTCTACAGTTCAAAATGAGTTTTAACCTATAGGTGTCAATATAAAAATAAAAAAAATCTTATTCACAGCAAAGTTCCATTGTAATATCCCTCAAGGTTGTAGTACGCTTTTGTTATAAGAGCTTCTTTAACAAGAGTTCTGATATTTGAGAAAATAATTGCTCTTCTGGCTGATAACAGAGTAAGTATTGTACCGCATTTAATGTTTTCAGATTGTTGTCAGGACTGTGGTAAATTGATATAAGGATATTAGTGGTATTTTTAATTTCAATAATAAGTTATTCAAAACAATGACATTTCCATTGCATATAAAATTACTTGATTGAACCAAGAACTTCAAGTCGAACAAAATTCAGGTGAGAAAACATAAGTTTTTGTACTTGATGGAAAATGGTATGTGTTGAAAAGGGGTCCGGTGATACCTGGTTAGAAAGGTCTTTCAATTATACAGGGGTCACCATCTAAAACAACTGATGAAATGTTTGATTCCACTTTGCTTTCAGAAAAAAATCGGTCATACACATAATTACGTTTGTCAAGCCTAAGAGGAGAATGTTTGATACGATTTTTAACACTGCAACTCCAACCCTCTATGGTTGACCAATGTAAAAACGTGTACGACCATTTTTTTTTTAAATGAACATGTAATCCTATTTCCTTTTAAATGGTTACCCCTGTGTTTATCCAACACTATGCATCAGTTCTGAAAACCAAATCAGTCGTTCCCGGGTTACTATAGCAATTTTATTTTGTGTTAAATACCTTTCAAACACAAAATTACTGAATATATAACTCCGAAACGGTTCTTTGAATTCCCAAAAATTAAACAACGTTTGATAGAAACCCCAAATACTTCTCTAACAGCCCCTCCATCTTTAGAAATGACTTGAAGTTTGAAGCCCCCTTCAACGAAAGCTTGAATTTGTATTTCATTTATAAACCTTTCAGAGGAGAAAACTGTCGTGCATTGTCAAATGAACGGTATTATCGTCATTATAGTTTAGATGGCGATACAAAACCATTCAAATAACCATACCTGCATATCGTTTTCACAACGGCTTTGCCAAAGCATTGCGGCTAACTATGAGTTTTCCTCTGAAAACAATGCTTATGTAGGTGTCTGCGTCTCATTTCACCATTGAATAATATTGATTACTAGCATGAAAAATCAAAACCATTTTCGAAAAAAACTCGTCATTTTTTATCGAAAATATTAATTTGCAAAAGTTGTTTGAAAACCACCCTTGTTCCAAATGAATCCCGAAACCGCAGGTCGAGCATATTATTATTTTAAATTATTATACACGAAAGCGTTTGCTTGGAAGCAAAATTTTGATAGTCATGGAAATGCATGCATTTTGGTCGATTGAGCTTGGTGAAGGAGGGATATATGTTGAGATTATTTCCAGAAAACATGTAAACTCAGGAAACATCAAAATCGAACACAGAAACAATATAGTACCCGAGATAGTACCTGAAAATAAAGCCAAACGTCCGGTTTATTTTGATCCAGTTTAATCGGTTGAAAGGTCCGGTGCATTTAATCGGGGGTTATATCCCGAGTGCACCAAGTTTATTCGGTTAAAATGTGTGCTGCACTTCCATGATTCTCGAAAATTTGCTTAGCAAATGACATGAATGTATGATAATTTAATAAAATCCCGAGACCGCAGGTCAAAGGATATTATTTTAAATTATTATACACGAAAGCATTATTGCTTGAAAGCAAAATTTTGAAAAATCATGGAAATGCACGCAGTTTGGTCGATTGAACTTGGTGAAGGAGGGATATATGTTTAGATTATTTCCAGAAAACATGTAAACTCAGGAAACATCAAAATCGAACACAGGAACAATATAGTACCAGAGATAGTACCTGAAAAGTGATCCAAACGCCCGGTTTATTTCGAACATTTTAATCGGTTAAAAGGTCTAGTGCGTTTAATCGCTGTAAAACTCTGTAAAAGCAGTCTAGCCTTCAACTGTTTCATCGTTCATTCGCATTGAGGGAAATAATCGAATAAATAATCACACAAAAACATTATCAACAATGAATAAAGGATCAGATGCCATGACTAAATCCTAGGAATAAATATGAACGTAACCAGCCCATGCAACGGGGTTGAAAGCCTCTACACCCACGAGTTTGTTTTGCAACTCCTAACAACTCAATTCGAAATCAAGTTATTCACTGCGTAAAAGAACTCGCCAACTACGATCAAGAAAAAAACAATTCTCGGTATTCCGCCTATTGTTCGGCATGGAAAAAGTGCAAATATTAAAAACTCGAGTACCTATCAGGCAAGTTTCAGGGCGAGTCACGTGACCGCCGGTCAGTGATGTTATGATACTGCCAAAGGTCACGCGACGCTACAGGGTCATTCGAATTTTTGCGATTCACGCTAAGGGTGTTCCTCGTGCCAACCCCGAAGGTAAACAAAATATGAGCGATTCACGAACCAGTATAGTTGAATTTAGCAGGTGGTACACAGCAAAAAATCACACGATGAAAGGAAGTTGATATTGCAACGTGAGATAATTGAAAACAAGAAACTCCCGTCCGTAGATATATAGAATAGAATAGCATAGAATAGAACAGAACCGAAGAGAATAGGTCAGAATAGAATAGAAGAGACAGAATAAAATAGAATAATTTAGTCACTACTGGAAATTATTTCTACACACATAGAAGCGTATGCATATAAAAAATGTTTTTTAAAGTCTCGTCAAAGTAAATAATAAAATAAAATACACATTAAACTGCGAAACAATGCAAAGTGGCTTCTAGGATCGATGTGTTATGTTGAATTCAAGGAAATTTCATCGACGGTATAGAAGTTATTCAGTAAAAATGAGTGGTGTACATTTTCCAACACTGTTTTATTTTGTTCTGTCCGAACAATGGATTTGACCTTATTGAAGTTTTTGATGCCCAGGTATTTTGAAGAATTCTGCGCTACACTCAGGCGAGAGAATGGTTGGTTACTCTAGCATTGTTATGATATTTATTTACAACCATATATGTAATGCTGTCTTTACTAACGTCATTTAAGGTTTGGAAAGTGTCACATTCCACCTCTACTTCCCGCCCTCATTTCATCTATTCTAGACTTCATCTGTCATTTATTGATTTTCTCTGACATTTATTTATATTGGTGACAATTGTATACCCCGTAGTCACGGTAACAATATATCTACTTGATTATTCTGAGAAAACCGCGTTCTTGGTAATTTGTCGTTAAATGTAATAATTGAGATATGTTCAGAACGAAACAGAGATTTATTAATTTTAATCGAAATATGATGGTTGTAAATAAAATAATATACAAACCTCGGTAGGAAGTTTCATTCCTGTCTCGAGATCATAGCTAACCTCGACGCTTTGCGTCTCGGTTAACTAACTGATCTCAAGACAGCAATGAATCACTTCCCACTTCGGTGTGTAATATACTATTTCTGCCTCCCTCGAATAACGAGTTATTAAAAACCTATATTTATAAAACTAACAAATAAAATTTAATAAAGACCTAAAAATAAGAAGTAGATACAGTAAAGCATGCTCCTGAAATTCCCAAAATTCAGATAATGTACAAAACAAAGAATTAAAAAAAGGAAAAAGAGGTCTTGACACCGGACTTGAACCAACACCTACATTCCCCATTTTACCTATTGTTCTAAAATTGTTCGTTTCCGTTAACCAGCTGACGAACGTCAATTATCAGAAGTCGAAACTTGTGCGAGCAATGGATTAACGAGGCCTTAACTTTTGACGTGCGATTGCCCAGCACGGTGGCC
>JAVJAQ010003895.1:0-117500 GCA_032362365.1 Zygogramma bicolorata
TTAAATTGAATTGAACAGGCCGATACTTGATGAAAATCCATATTAACAAAAATATATTACAGTTTCCTGTATGATTTTCACTTACAATGGGTTTACAAAACCGCGACACGTGTTTCGCTATTACAATAGCTTCTTCAAGCAAGATAAATAAATCACTATTCTATAATACGCTATTTATATACAAGTAGGTCGAACGTCTCTTACAATAAAGGTCCGACTTAGGTCCGATATTCGACCCGTAATTTGTCCAAATACTAATTAGTTACATACGAAGATTATTCCTAGAAATAGAATTATTGGCCGGGAACATATTCAACAATGGGGAGTTATTTAATTCAACCTGATCATTCAATAAATATTCTGAATTTTTCCCTCTATTGATTTCCAAGCTTTCTAGAAGGTTAAGTTTCCAACCTTTCTGCTCAAAATGCCTTATTTTGAACTCGTGGTTGAACTCATGACCTTCCAGAATGAGGTGACTTGCATAAGTAGAATTTGTTTTTCCATTCAAAAAACTAGCTCTGTGTTCTCTTAGGCGAGTGTTGAAAGATCTTCCCGTTTGGCCTACGTAGTACATCGGACATGACCCAGATGATAATTCATTAATTCCTGATCTTTGTGACGATTCATTTTTGTCTTTATTATTTTTGATATATATCCCCAATTTATTATTAGTTCGAAAAGCTGTATTAATATCATTATTTTTCAAGAATCTAGAAATATTTACGCTTGGTTGGCCTAAATAAGTTATGGTTCTGTAAGTATCCGGCTCGGTATTGACTACTGGATACACCAACTTGAGGGCTTGACTATGTAATTTCTTCCTCACAAGTGAGTCTATTAACTGACCCTCATATCCATTGTTAATCGCAATCTGTTTTATTATATTAAGTTCATTAACATAATTCACATCAGATAAAGGGACATTCAACAGTCTATGAATCATACTATTGAATGCGGCCACCTTATGCTGATATGGTCGCATTCAATAGTATGATTCATAGACTGTTGAATGTCCCTTTATCTGATGTGAATTATGCTAATGAACTTAATACAATAAAACAGATTGCGATTAACAATGGATATGAGGGTCAGTTAATAGACTCACTTGTGAGGAAGAAATTACATAGTCAAGCCCTCAAGTTGGTGTATCCAGTAGTCAATACCGAGCCGGATACTTACAGAACCATAACTTATTTAGGCCAACCAAGCGTAAATATTTCTAGATTCTTGAAAAATAATGATATTAATACAGCTTTTCGAACTAATAATAAATTGGGGATATATATCAAAAATAATAAAGACAAAAATGAATCGTCACAAAGATCAGGAATTTATGAATTATCACGTGGGTCATGTCCGATGTACTACCTAGGCCAAACGGGAAGATCTTTCAACACTCGCCTAAGAGAACACAGAGCTAGTTTTTTGAATGGAAAAACAAATTCTACTTATGCAAGTCACCTCATTCTGGAAGGTCATGAGTTCAACCACGAGTTCAAAATAAGGCATTTTGAGCAGAAAGGTTGGAAACTTAACCTTCTAGAAAGCTTGGAAATCAATAGAGGGAAAAATTCAGAATATTTATTGAATGATCAGGTTGAATTAAGTAACTCCCCATTGTTGAATATGTTCCCGGCCAATAATTCTATTTCTAGGAATAATCTTCGTATGTAACTAATTAGTATTTGGACAAATTATGGGTCGAATATCGGACCTAAGTCGGACCTTCATTGTAAGAGACGTTCGACCTACTTGTATATAAATAGCGTATTATAGAATAGTGATTTATTTATCTTGCTTGAAGAAGCTATTGTAATAGCGAAACACGTGTCGCGGTTTTGTAAACCCATTGTAAGTGAAAATCATACAGGAAACTGTAATATATTTTTTTTAACATTTGCGATAGTGTCGCGGTTTTGTAAACCCATTGTAAGTGAAAATCATACAGGAAACTGTAATATATTTTTTTAACATTTGCGATAGTGACTGTGAAGATATGGAATGCGTTCAGCGTTTTCAAGAAATGACAGAACTTTTTCAACCTAGCATATATGCCTATCAAGCGGAAGGCCGGGGTTCGAATCCTTCCGGGCCACCGTGCTGGGTAATCGCACGTTAAAAGGTCAGGCCTCGTTGATCCATTGCTCGCACAAGTTTCGACTTCTGAGGGTTGACGTTCGTCAGCTGGTTAACGGAACGAACAATTATAACAATTATAACCTCACCTCTGGTCAAGGCTGAAAGCCGAGGTGGGAAATTTTATCTTTTGCCAATGTTTGTATAATATTTTATTCACAATAATTCAAAACATATTACATAAAGTGACCAAGGAATCAATATTTACAAGATTCATTGCAATAAATCTTGTTTCAAGTAGGATTTGCTCATTAACGAATTTCATGATGCTTCCACAAATGTCAACATTCAAATGAGGAAGAGATTGAAGATGAATTTGATCGTGATCTGCAAATGAATTTATGCAATGCGTGCATGTGAAACTCAGATCAACTAAAAATCGCATAAATTCTCAATTAAGGAAGGGGGGAAAGAGTGTGTGGTGATAAAATTCGACAATGTATCCATATTTTCTAGGAATAAAACAAGCTTGCCTGGGTTTTGAAATGAAATGTTGCCCTGTGGTTAGTGAATTTCCATTACGAAATTCTTCCTATTCTCCTATGTTTTGTAGCAATATTCTATGAATGCTACTTCACATGTAGGTGAATTGGTTGCGAAAATGTAGTTGTTATTGATATATTTTCTTTTTTTCACGAATGATATACACCAATCAACAGAGAGTTTCTGCTAATATCTTGCTGTGACCTTATTTTTTGCAAGGCCCAGCTTTCTTGATTACTCACGGTATCTGTAGTCAAAACGTCTCCTATAATCACTCTGATTTTTGATAACCAATCCGATTTGAACAGTGGAAATGGTAAATCTCATCCTTGACTTTTCACTTGTTAGTATTTCTTTCATATGTAGCTTCACGCGAGAGGAAAGCCCTGTAGTGTTCAAAGAACACCGCGTCAATCAAGGGACAGGAGATGCGAATTAACATTCACTTTGAATTTTCGAAGTTTGTAAGCCTCAGGAAAAACCTCTCTCGGGAAGGAGTTTCAAAGTTTATTTCTTCTATTGGAAAGATCCCTGAGCAAGAGATTCGACAGGTCTCCAAGCTTACAACAAAGGGGTGGGAATTCTGTACTCGTAGGGTCATCCGTGTAGATACCTCCATGGGCGGAATGATTGATGATAATCCAGAAGAGCACCGACCGTGAAAATATCTATAGAAGAGAGACGAGTATCTGACTATCCTACGATGCTCCAGAGAAGTGAGCGAGTCTGTGAGCGAAGAATCACCAACAAGACGAATTGCCTTTCTCTGAATAGAATCGAGAAGCCTCAATGAATGTTTTGTTGCCGAACCCCACACATGAGAACTGTAATCCATGACAGGTCTTATCTAAGCCTTGTAGATCATTAGAAGCTGACGAGAAGTGAAGTATTTCTTCGCACGAAACACGAAATAGAAATCCAAGCTTCCGAGAAGCACCTTTTTTCCCATGACAGATTACTGATCACAATTTCTAGCATCGAGATACGTGACTTCTTAGAAATAGTAAAAATAATTAGGTAGAAATCAGCACATTTGACTAAAAAAAAAGCAAGGATCATGCAAAAAACGCTGTAACTTTTACGAAAGTTTAGCACTACCGTAATCTGCTTACCATTCTTGATACTCAATACAATTATTATAGAAGAATTATTTTTCAGACTCATTTGAAAAAATGAAAATTCCCAAAAACGTTCCACAATTCTCGGTCCAATCACTGGATGATATCTCTCTCGGAATACGTATAATCATCGCTGGTCCGAAGATGTAGTCCAATGGAGAAGAGTAGCTATTTCGAATGCAAAGCGACTAATTATAATTTCACACGCATACAACTGATGAATACTTATCGCTAATTAGCCATTAACACCGTTTAGCTGCCGAAAGGCTTTGGCTGTTTAGAATGCATGCGGTGTTGCGCATCTGGATAACGACTTGGCGAAAATTGCCTTGGTTCAATTATTATCGGGATGAATATTGGAGAAGTGAGTATTTTTGTAGATGACATGTGATGTATTTATTTCCACCCATCTCTATCCAAAGTATAGATTTCCTTGCATCATCGTAGAGAGCAAAGGGGTACTTTTCCAAGTAAAAGTGACATCAAGGTACGTCATCAATGAAATAACGTATACGGCATTGACGACCTAAACTATATTCCATTACATAAGTATAAATTTCAACGTTTATTTATAGAACACCCTGTATTTTGCAAAATAGCAGAAATCAGTCAAGAAAGTGAGATATTTTCAAGAAGTGAATATATCAAGGAAATAAAAGTTGAATGGCAAATGTTATAGATCTACAGCAATACCCTACGGTCATAATTCCGCAGAAGTTGCCTGTAGCGCAACGAGTTAGTGCACCGCTCACTGTTCTTAATAGGCTTGATGGTGTTGGTTCGAATTCCGACGTTGACAGATTTTCTTTCTTTTTTTTTGTCTTGTAGGTTCTCCCCATTTTCAGAATTTCAGGAGCATGCTTTACTGTACTTAATGCTCGGCTTTAGTTCTTCAATAATATTTGTTGGTTAGTTTCATGAATGAATTATTTGGAAATCACTCGTCATTTGAAGGAGGCGGAAAAATCATATGTATCACATGTTGGTGAGTGCCCTTTTCTCCCTTGAATCATTACTGCCCTCCGATACACGGCGGGTAGTGAACTTCATCCTCGGGAGGAAAAGTGAGTTGTTGAGTTGTTACAAATAGCTATTTTTCACTACTTTAGCACTATTATTCAGGCAAATCCTACAAATCACCTGAATGATGAGAAATTTCAGTTTTATGATGAAAAACTGGTTATGATGAAAAACTCTCAACGATATAGTCGCCTCGATTTGGATGCCAAACAAATTGCTACTTGCATCACTTGAATTCTCACTTGTGATATCACAAAAAATTAAAATATTCCTGAAATTTTTCTAAAGGTCACGAATATTTTGCAGATTGCAGTTTTTTTTTTAAATATTTGTGCCCGAATGAAAATTTTCAATTCAAGCTTGCGTGGTATTCGGTAAAGTAATTTCACACCATAATTTGGAAAAATAATTATCAATCCATCCTGACATTTTAAAGTAATTTCTCTGATTGTCAAGTTGGTCAGGGTATTGTTGTTCTTGGCATATGTTAATTTGTCATTTTTGATTGAACGGTTCTGTCAGATTGCTCAATAATTACTAGTTTGAAAAAATCAGATAGGTATATCCACCATATATCGTTAAATAAAAAAATACTAACTACAGTTAAACCAAATGCTAAAATTCAGATGGGTACCAGCCCATACTATCACCCTTTGGTGACTTTAGTAAACTAAAAGTGGTAGAAATAAATTTTTACAAATAACATGACGCAATTTGGAAAAAAATCCTATTCAGTTATATCAACAATATTCCGTTAAATAAAAATAATTACCAACTTTAGTTACACCAAATACTAGAACTCAGATGGGTACAAGTTCACTTTATAGTCCTTTAATAATTTTAGGTCAGGAATTTTTTTTCAATTGCCATGGTAACTAGTCCAAAATGAGGCATCTTATTGGTTATTTCCATTCACAATTTCTGATAATGAAATAAACTATTCGAATTGCACAATAAATTATCTGAAAATTTAAAAAAATTGAATTGAATACAATTATTATGATCAATATAAATGAAGATAATTTTTATTGTTTTCCGATATCGATTGTTATACCCGAGGTTTTACCATCAATGATAATTTTGTGGATTTTGTAGAAATACGAGTGATTATTACAAATGTGTTCAATTCCAATATGAATATAATAATTACATTTCTTCATTATTTATCAGGTGTAGAAAAAATAGCATATTCCACTCTCATGTAATGCTTATTAATGATTATTTCAACTGATTTGAAAAATCTCAACACCAAGAAAGAATGAGGTAGTCATTTCCTATTTTAATGTATCAATTATTCATTCGTAAGATACACATATATCTTGAACAGTACCCTCTGCAGAATAAACTTCACACCTTCTTCTATCCACCATCAAATTCCCCCGATTGCAATTGCGGACCGTAATTAGCCCGAGCACGTCGGATTCCTCGAGCGAAAAAGACCCTCCTCGCCCTAATCACCCCGCAATAATCGCCGCGAGGTGCCCGCTAACAATGGCGCATTTTTACGTACACTTCGTAAAAATGCCCGAACGAATGGCCTTTGTATCAGCTCAGCCTCGGCCGACCCACGCCCGCGTTCGAATGTGTATCAATATCGAGCATAATGGATAATTGCGACTTTTTGCGACTACCCTCCATTGTGCGACTGACAGATGCCAATCTATCGGCGAGCCTGCATTGTGCCGACGCATTTTTCGCGAGCGCGGACAAACGACGCGTATCATCGAGAATCCGTAATTAGGAGATGCGCCGCGGTCGATTCCGTTGAAAATGAGAGACGTTCTTCTTTGATGCTCATCTACTCCGGCTGGAATTTGTAATAAACCATGAAGATATCGAAACTACGTGGAGTATGAAAGCGCCGAGAGACCACATAGTAGTTTTTTGTGTAATCGATAGTTTGAACTATCGATTATAGATAATCGACGATTTGTAGTATCGATTATGAATAATCGACAGTTTAATGCGTCGATTATATTCATTATCTACAGTTTGAAGTGTCAAGAGTTCAAACTAACGATTATAAATAATCGACAGTTTGTAGTATTGATTATAGATAATCGATAGTTTGAAGTGTCGATTATAGATAATCGAGAGTTTTCAGTATTGATTATAGATAATCGATAGTTTGAAGTTTCGATAATATTTATTATCGACAGTTTGAAGTGTCGATTATAGATAATCGAGAGTTGAAACTAATGATTATAAATAATCGACAGTTTGTAGTATTGAATATAGATAATCGATAGTTTGAAGTGTCGATAATACTTATTATCGACAGTTTGAAGTGTCGATTATAGATAATCTAGAGTTCAAACCTGCGATTATAAATAATCGAGAGTTTTCAATATTGATCATAGATAATCAATAGTTTGAAATGTAGATAATATTCATTATCGACAGTTTGAAGTGTCGATTATAGATAATCGAGAGTTCAAACTAGCGATTATATATAATTGAGAGTTTTTAGTATTGATCATAGATAATCGATAGTTTGAAATGTCGATAATAGTTATTATCGACAGATTGAAGGGTGAATTATATTAATCGACAGTTCAAAGTGTCGATTATAATTATTATCGGCAGTTTGAAGTGTCGATTATAGATAATCAACAGTTTGTGCGACACTTCGGATTGTTGATTATATCTATAGAAGACAGTTTCGAGTGAAGATTTTAGTTATTATAGACAGCTTGAACGGTCGATAAGAGGTAATCGACAGTTTGAAAAATCAACTATAGATAATCGACAGTACAAACCAATCATAGATAATGGACAGTACAAACTATCGATCATAGATAATCGACAGTACAAACTATCGATCATAGATAATCGACAGTACAAACTATCGATTATAGATAATCGACAGTTCCCACTGTTGATCACACCTATAATCGATAGTCGATTCTATAGATAATCGACAGTTTGAACTGTTGATCATCTATAATCGACAGCTCGAACTGTTGATTATAGATAATCGAGCGTTTGGTTTGCCAATTATGACAGTTTGAATTTTCGGGTATTCGAAAAAAATACTCTGTGGCATCTCAGCGCCTTCATAAAGGGAGATGAATACTCTGACAAACGAATATCGGTTTATGGAACTTTCAATCAAAGTTGAGTTGGGTAGCCTTCACAATGAACCAATTTAAAATTATGGATATTGTGGCGACCGGCCATCGATTAGGCGCTTGAAGAACTATATTTTCAATCATTCGAGCAGAATTGGGTTATTTTCTGATATGGAAAGATTATATCGTATTTCGTATCTCATGATTTCACTCTGAAAACGGTAGGATGGCTGTGGAAAGTTCGTTTTCTCTGATTCGTTTACTGTTTCTGATAAATTTGATGACGAAAAAGAATCAATCGATTGCTTTTCCACTATGAACAGATTGTTTTATATTTTGAGGGTCGTGAATTCAGTCCAGAAACAGAACATAATGAATGAAAAGGCTGGTTTCATTGATTCAGTTACCGTTTCTGATAATTCTCATAGCAGAAATGATGAAATTGATTGCTTTCTCATTATTGAAAGGTTCCATATTTTGTAGCTCATGATTTCATCCCATTTCCAATGAATTTGATGTCAGAGATAATGAAATCGAGTGCCTCTCCATTGGGTTATTCCATTCCTTCAGCTGATGATTCTACTCCCGAAACGGTATCATGAGATTAAAAAAAATTCTATATTCTTCGCGTTATTGAGACACTTGTTGACTTTTGATAGTATCAAACATCATTGGATTCTGAATGGCATCCTGCCACCCACTGCCACGCCACTGCGAAAGTGGGCGAAGGATGGGGCTCTCTGCTCCAAAACAGCCTTCCCGATAAGTCATTTGCGGAACGACTGGCCGAAGGTGGTGGCAGTACCGTTACGTGCGATAAAATTCGATGAGAATACTACCAGTACCTACGTAGGATCTTCACAGATACAGTTTCGCCAACGTGCAAGTGGGACGAAGTCGTTTGCGGAAAATTGAATGGGGTTTTGGCGTGGCTTCACGCGCTTTCGAAGGATCGAATTCAGGAGGTTCGATTCTGGAAGGCATAAGCATAGACATTATAAAATACTTGGACTGAGCTCAAGAGAGAGAGAACATCGATCTTCCACTGAAAAAAGATGCAATACCGTGGTTAAAAATATGACTATTATACCGGTAACGTCCCTTTTCTGACTGAAATACGTACAGTCGACGAATTCATTCAAGTGCAGAAAAGTGCTAGTTTCTCACGAGTTCGAAAAAGTTGCAGCGAGTGCTGCAATTCGAACGAGTGAGAAAATTGCATTTCTTTTCACACTATACTTTTTCCACAACACACTTATCGCTAAAAATAATAGTATACTATTGAACGGAATCGAATATCAGTGACTCATTCTTAGCTTTATGGTGCCCAAAAGGAACGAATAGTCGATGTTAGCATTGAATAAATTGATCATACAGTGGAGGCTTTTCTTGATGTAGATAGTTCTTCAAAACATGCCAAAATTATATTTCCAGATACATTTTTGTTTTTGTATTTTTTCTTCCAATGTATGCAGTTTCATATTTTTCTCTTGGACTTAAAGCTAGTGAATTAAATGACAATGGAATAACTTGTTCTATTAATTCTGGCGGATACACTTTTTGAAAAAATAGGGGACAAGAATATTTCACAAATATTTTATGCTTGGATTTTATTGACATTCAGATGATTCCATGGATGTTGCTCCGTTGCTTACCAATGGATAGTGAGTATATGGTTATTTGAATTTTTTCACAAAAATGTCACTTTGTTGCACAGCAATGTCACTTTGTTGCACAGCAATGTCACTTTGCGGCACACTAATGTTAAGAAAATGTTACAGAAAAGCTTATTTTGGAGTGTGGTTGAAGAAAAAAGATTTTTTCGAAGGAGAAAGGATCTAACTTTTTGGTTTCGGTTCATTCATATCTGACTGTTGAACACATGTTATATCTACGTACATTACAACTATGGACTGGCCCTAAGAGAGAGGGGACTGCAGAAGGAGCAAGAGAGAATATATCCAGTATAACCTCTATATAGGAATTCCTTTCTCAATGTAGCAGATAAAAAGAGGTTAAGAAGGATAGAGTGATTCAAGTGTATAATTATCATTATGCCCTTCACAATATCACTATAATGTGCATATCCTTTCTCTCTCTAATGTATTATAATGTATTCCGCATCGTGTTATGTGCAAAACTGTCATAAAGGCCAGTCCATCAGATGTAATGTCTATGGTTATATCGGATACATAAACCTTTTTCTAGCGGTACCTTTTCTGTATTTCTGACGTTAACGGAGTTCTAAATACTTCCGATATTCCGGTTCGCATTGAAAAGAGCGTTCGAAAGTTTTCATCATTGAAATCTTGCTTTCGTTGAAATGAAGTATTTCAGCAAAGTTTGTAGTACTCTGATTCTTAAATCTCAAAACTTATTTGTATTTTTCATCAGTACCTACCAAAATAATTTTGGTACCGATGAAATTATAAGGTTGATGTTCTTAACGCTTTTTTGCATTGAATGTTTGGGTGAATTTCTATGGATGGATTTCATTGGAAAAATAATTTTGTATCTCTTCACATGATATATCACTCGACCCCAGTTTCCATTTGAAAATTTTGGGTTTTTATTCGTTACCGGTATATCAGTTATATTGCCAATGGAAGCATTGCATCTTTCTTTAAAGATCGATGCTCTCTCTCTCTCTCTCTTGAGCCCAGTCCATGTATTTTACAATGTTTATGGGTCGAAGTTGTAGGTATCTGTCACCTATTAATTCATTATTCAACAATTTTTCTGAATGTAACACAGTCAAGGTTGATTTGAAACGTACAAATGCTTTTTTATCGAGACGCCCATTTTTGAAGAACTCACTTATAATTTACTATCCATGCCCACCTCATTGTGCGTTAATTAATTTTGTGACGCAATAATTATATTGTGTAGTTCTCAGTTGGTGTATCCGGTTCGTCACAAGGCTCTGTCTTATGAGCGCGCTCGAAAGAGTGTTGATAGAAGTCAAAAATGTTATGAACCCTTTTTTACCCCGTTAGGTGATGAATAAAATAGGAAACACGTCTTTCATCTATTCTGTGAAAGAATGTTCATGCAAAATTTGAAGTAGATTGGCCCTAGGAATCACGTTGTTCCATACAAATTTCACCAAACTTTGTCACTTACTCAGCACAAAGCACATTTTTTGTATAGATTAACAAAAAACTTTTGTAGTGTTTCAAATATGAAAGATAGCTATGAAGGATCACATACTTTTTTGTAGAACCGATGGAGAACAACATTTTTGTTGACAGTTATGTTCGTCTAAACCGAACCGTTAAGTCAGCGCATACCGTCTAAATACCACATCTCGCCCGCTTTTCTCAGACTTGATATACATATACCATTATTTCTACTCAATTTTTTTTTATTCGTAATAAAATATAGCCTATATTACTCCCGAATAATTTAGCTTTCTGTTAGTGAAATAATTTTCATAACCAGATCAGTATTTTCAAAGATTACCCCGTACAAACAAACTCAGAAACGAACATATTTATAATATTAGTATTGATTGGTATTCAAATTAGATTCCAATTATCTTGGGGAGTGTGATGGTTGCATTTAAGAGTTGAAGTGACTTCTTTTTCATTAAGACGTTCTCTTTCAAGGACACACTTTGTGATAGTTCCACAATAATTATTAACATATTTAACGAAACTACACTTTGAATGAATTCAAATTAATAATATTGTTACGTCCTAACGCCGGCCCTGACGAGATCGTAAATGCAGATGAGGAATCGCGTCGTAGCGAACGTCATTTTCCAAGAACCGTGAATGCCGCCTGGACAATTCGAGACACGTCATCGGGGCTTCTCTAGAGGATTCTCGATAGGTACGCAGATATAAATACGGGACAGGCTTCGCCGCGGATAGAGAATTGGTATTACAGGGAGTTAGTGATTCGCCAGTTTTATTCAGAGCTAAGTGACGAGAGTTTAGTAGAGCTAAGTGGAAAGAGTTTTGTTATTGCTAAGTGCGAAGGTGTAGAATTGTTAGTACAGAGAGTTTTAGTAGCGAGCATTGGAAAGTTATCGGAGCGATTTGAGTGATTGTGTTGTATTGTATTGTGATAGAGAGCTATAATAAAAGTAGTTTAGTGTTGTTTGGTGTTTTAATCGACGAACCCAAGGATAAATCGTAACAATATTCATAATTCATTTTCATATATCATTCCTTTTCCCAATACATTCATCAAAATAATATGATGAACCATTTTCTGACTTAGTCCTCTCCGAATCAAAAAAGGGGAATTACGTAACTTCTATGAAAAAGGTGATACTGACGAAAATTGTGCCGCTCTCTGTTGAAATGTTCACCAAAAACCATAAAGACACACTCATAAGATTGATAATTTGTTAAGTACTACTGAAATGAAGAGAGTGAGAAGACGTGTGACCGCAGGAGAACCAATCGCAGGGCTAGTTTCAAGCACCTGTATCTATGGGTTTCTTATGGCATTGTTTATTCATCGCCATACTGCGATGTGCCTGGCAAGTGGCCTGAAACAGGAACTCCCCTGCCTATATGGCGCGACAGTCGCTGAATCGAATAGAATTCACTTTTCTTGTTCAATATGTATACCAAGCATACTATTTGAAGAAGAGAAACCTGGAGAATTTTTCCTCAAACATCATTTTGTCCTCAAAAATGATCGTGTCTCATAATAGAAACTCGCTATTCACCTCCACTTGTTTTTCAAATCGGTAATTATATCAGATCCATGCGGTGAACACAAATTCATTTGTCTCGCCTACGTCGAAATCTCATCATCGTTACTAAGATAAATACCGGCATGTATTGTTGAAATACAATGCAACCTGAAGGTCGTAGGTTATGTTCATTATGGATATTTCAGCTAATTACTTAATTATAGTTAATGACTCAAACAGGCAACTGGCGTGGATGTATGCATTATATAACTGAAAAACTTTTTATGATTTTTTCGAGGCATGTGCAACGTTTTGCAACAGATGCACTACGTCAGCACTTTTTCAAGGTGAAGGACTGCCTACGATAAAACAATTAATGAGAATGTGGATGAAAACATAGGTTAGACGAAATTTGTAGGTTGAAGTAAATAAGTCATATATTAAGATATAGTATGGGCAAAATTGGAATAATTCAACACAGTGCAGTATATAACAGGTTGAATAATAAAAATGTTCACTTCCATCACCTGAACACAATAGTAAGATGATTCAAGAAGTGACATGTAGAAGAAATAAAATACATTGACAATCAGAAATGAAAAATTACAGTTTTTTCAACATGGTTCGCGCCTGGTTCCCCACCCCGTCTTCCTGAAGAATAAAATGTAAAATTTCTAGATCCAGGCTGATACAAACAACAAGCAAAATAGCCGTGCTGGAAGGTGTTAGTTCGTCAACCTATAGTATAGGTTAGTTGAGTCTGGCCTGAACAAATTATTCATTCAGAATACTCAAATTTTTGACGAATTTTCAATAACAAATATTTGTATTTGAAAAAGAATTCGCGAATGAGTTCTGAGAACGGAAGCGGATTAAGTTTCCGGAAAATCAACGTCAAGTATTTTTATATAATAATAATAAGGCGTTCGATAGGGTTAACCATAATATATTGCTAAATAAACTTGAATCTTTTGGACTGATGGGTTCTATACTATCGTGGGTTGAAAGCTTTTTGAAAGGGAGAATTCAGTGGGTGAAAATAAACAATTATATTTCTCAAACAATAAGTGTTTCGTCGGGAGTTCCTCAAGGCAGTCAATGTGGACCACTGTTTTTTAATATTTTTGTCAATGATCTTATTGACCAAATAACCGACTCTAAAGGATTACTGTTTGCTGATGATTTTAAGTTATATCGCTCAATTCAATCTGTAGATGATTGTCTAAAACTTCAAGATGATTTGAATCATTTGTATGAATGGTGTAAGAACAATTGTTTGGATCTCAATCTCAGCAAGTATCAGTTCATTTGTTTCAATCGCTCTCAGTCACCTGTAACTTACGAATACTCCATTAACTCCCTCCCACTTAACAATGTAAATGAAGTAAAAGATCTTGGTGTTACATTTGATACAAAACTATCTTTTTCTTCGCATATTTCTAAAATCACCTTGAAGTCTTTCAAACTCCTAGGTTATGTATCCAGGTTAAGCAAGGACTTTTCGACTAATACTTTGAAAATTCTTTTTTGTTCCTTGGTGAGATCGAATTTGGAATACGCCTCTGTTGTATGGAGTCCTTCGTATTCTGTGCACAAGTTAGCACTAGAAAGAGTTCAGAATAAGTTTTTGAAAACTGCCGCTTATAAATTAGGAATGCAAGTAGGTTTCTACCATAACAGTGACGTTCGTAAATTCCTTCGTTTAACCTCTTTGGAAAATAGGCGTATTCAAATTGATTTACTTTTTTTATATAAAATATTATCAGGGCACTTTCATTGTCCCGATTTACTGAGTTTGATTAATTTGAAGGTAAAGCAACGCGAAACAAGGGATGATAAATCTGTCTTCATGGTGAACAAACATGTGACAAATTATGGGCATAATAGTCCACTACCAAGAATTATGAGAGAGGCCAATGAGTCAGGTCTCAATTTTTTTCACAACTCCTTGGAAGTATTCAAACACGAAGTCAAGGATTATGTATTTACTTTGTAGTTAATGTTATTATATAATATTAGCTATAAGTTGGTTTTTACTGTGTAAGTTATTATTCAAACACAATTGTATTACAACACTGTAAAACAGGGGTATTCCGTTTATACTGATAAATAAATAAATAAATATTTAATAGTTTTTGTTTTTATATTGGCAAATTTCAGTTGTACGAGAAGTTGCTGACTAGTAGAATGTGTTTCATTTAGGAGTAACTGTTTTTCAACTAACGCAGAAACTTGTTGGGGTAGATAGAAGTCTACCCTTCTAGAGTTTTATAGATTCTAATATAAATTCTAATTTTTTTCGGATTGTAGTAGGTTAAAAACCCGGACAACTACGATAAAAAGCCTTATCTACCACAAAATAATGTCTTTTAAACAGTGAATGATTAAACAGTACTGTAGCATTTCTGACGTATCCGCTCATGTTTCGTTATTTTTTTAATGTTCTTGATAATGTTCCTTTGTTGAGTTCTATTGGATAAAACTCCTATGGTTCCTATCATTTTATATCGAACCAATAGTAATACTTGTCGAGAACAAAAGTATTGAATCTACTTCAGAAAATTGAAATAATTGATTGAAAGGAATCCCTAAAATATGCAATGGATTATTCGGGATTCGGGGGTTATATCCCGAGTGCACCAAGTTTAATCAAAGGTAATACCACGAGTCCTTCAAATTTAATCGATAAATTTTCATTTTCCAAAAAAACTTTTTTATTTGGCAAAAGTATGAAAACAAACCGATTGATAAAATCACAAGTCCGTAGGACGAGTGATTTTATTCAATTCGGTTTGTTTGAATGCTTTTGCCTCAAAATGAAAAAGTTTGAGTGTTTCGAAAATGAAAATTTATCTTATTAAATTTGAAGAACGAGTTGTATTTGGAAAGATTATTTTTTGGACAAATAGAAGGAAGAACAATTTAATTGATCAGTATTTCATTTACATAAGAAGGAGAGAAACGAACGAGAAAAGGTTAAAATATTACTGATTTGAAATGTCAAACAACGATGTAGGCCCTCTATGATCCAGAAGGGATATAATGCTTACGCATTGATTATGATATGACGATACCAAGAGATGGCGTCACACCTCTCATAGTACAAGATTGATAATTGAAAATTTCTTATGACATGAAAATCGGGCCAGAAGGAACATAAAATCATTCGTTATGTCGTTGTATCAAAATCTGCATACAACGGTTTTTTCTCATACAACAAAAAATGAACTGTATTTAATGAAAACTAATTGTACGCCATCTTCATTTGAAGGAAACCTTAAATATTTGAATCGCTATATCCGTCATAAAGTTGAGGTTATGAGTTATTCACGTGTTTGAGTGTTCATTGAAATTATTATTGCTGAAAAAGTGAAAAGTGAATGACTATTAATAATAAGGTAACTGTTCATTCACGATAATTTATATAAATATAAGCCAGTTCCATAGAATCGACGCGGTAAACCGTATAGTTTTGACAGTTCAAAGGTAAACAACGTTTTATCGAAACAATCGAAAGGACCAGGCAGTTTTATCAGTATAATACCCAATGATTGGCTAGAATAACCATAGAATAACCCGCTACTATTGGTTGAAATGCCAAAAACGTCACATTTTGACAAGTGAAAAAAAATAATCGCTGTAAAACTCTGTAAAAGCAGTCTAGCCTTCAACTGTTTCATCATTTATTCGCATTGAGGGAAATAATCAAACCGAAATACAAATGAGACACCTAAAAATTTTTTGGAAAAAAGAGAGAAATGTGCGAGATGAGATATTGCAGTGAATTGATCGGAGAAATTAAATCAACAAAATGAAGGAAAATGTAAAAGAGGAATATTCTTGCGGAATGAAATGAAGATAATGAAAAAAGCAAATTAAACAAAAATATTGAAAATAATAATGATAATGAATAATTTTCATCAAGTATGGCCCACTTAAATTCAATCAATAATGAAAAATACGCCACCATAAGTACACCAAACTTAAATTACAATCAGATTAAAATTTTCGAAAAAATTCAAGTCGATACATGGTCGCTGGGTTAGAAAAGTAAAAGTTCATTTCAATATTCATTTATTTATTCGTTTCAATATCGAGTGAATCCCTCCTTTGAAGCAGCAAACGTGAAAAAATCTCTGAAAATTATCTGAACTTATTGGAATAACCTACAATAATTGCATATTAACTCATACAATTTTTTCAATGATTCAATCTGGTCTGGACTCTGCAGGTTCATTACAAGTAATCAAGTACAAAAATCTACCTGCAATATCTTTTCAATTAACTTTTATCTGAAGTCTTTACCGTTTTGTTGTAACGTTACTAGATCTATATATTGAAATCGATTCTGGTTTTTGTGCACAATAATGCATGACCTACTTGATATAATAACAGTTTCAACAGGACAATCGCTGGGAAAGTGAACAAAAAAAATGCCGCAGACAAGGAAAGAGAAAGAGAGAGACAACTAGTAGTTTGATATGCGGCGGCCGGCCTTCACAAGGTTTTTCCCATTTTGTTAACGTATTTATCAGATAATTGTTTTCGCCTCGAGATAAACATTAATTGGTTGTTTATAATTGAACATACATGCATTGTGCGGATTTTTCCCTATTCTCAGCCTTCTGTGCAACATGATGACGGTTGATGTGTATGGAGAAAGTAAGTACTTTCTTTTCAAAGTACTATCGACCGATATTGAAATAAGTACAAGAGACGCTGAAGTTGTCATGATTCTCTTTCCTTCTCCTATGAGAAAATACTTTTGTTTGTTTAGACTTGAAAAAAAGTCGTAAGATTCCAAAAAAAACTACGAAATTCAAATAAAGTCGAGAATATGTAATTATTAGAATAATTTTCCCTGGAAATTAAAAAGAATAATTTTCAAATCTTACAAGATGCGCCTCCTGATAGAACTCGTTTATAAAACCATACGAAGGTTTGAAAGGAGGTTCGTATAGAGCAAACACCGATATTCAAAACATTTCTCAGATAGAAATGATCATTCTTTACATCCGAGGTTTATCGGAAAAATAAAACGTTGAGTAATAGAGTCAATATATGAACAATATTCAGAACAGAGAACACGATAAGATCCCTATTGAGTCGAAAAAATATTCGAATGCGGAACATTATTCAAAAAATTGTGTTTATTATAGTATCCCAAGAATATGTGGCAGTGTTTATACTGGAGAAACATCGAAGCCATTGAGAATAAAAACAGCTGAACATGGAAACAACAAAATGGAAAACACGATAAGATCCCTACTGAGTCGAAAAAACATTTGAATGCGAAACATAATTCAAAGAATTGTGTTTATAGTATCCCAAGTATATTTGACAGTGCTTATACTGGTGAAACATCAAGGTCATTAAGAATAAGAACAGCTGAACATGAAAACAACAAAACAGAGAACACGATAAGATCCCTACTGAGTCGGAAAAACATTTGAATGCGAAACATAATTCAAAGAATTGTGTTTATAGTATCCCAAGTATATGTGACAGTGCTTATACTGGTGAAACATCAAGGTCATTAAGAATAAGAACAGCTGAACATAAAAACAACAAAACAGAGAACACGATAAGATCCCTACTGAGTCGAAAAAACATTTGAATGCGAAACATAATTCAAAGAATTGTGTTTATAGTATCCCAAGTATATGTGACAGTGCTTATACTGGTGAAACATCAAGGTCATTAAGAATAAGAACAGCTGAACATGAAAACAACAAAACAGAGAACACGATAAGATCCCTACTGAGTCGAAAAAACATTTGAATGCGAAACATAATTCAAAGAATTGTGTTTATATTATCCCAAGTATATGTGGCAGTATTTTATACCGGTGGAACATCGAGGCCATTAGGAATAAGAACAGCTGAACATGGGAACAATTTGAAAAGACGAGAAATGCTATTTGTTCAATGTTTGATCAATGTTGGGTGCCTCTTATGAAAATGGGAGTTGAATTGGCAAGATTCAATTCAATTTTGGTCGTGTACAAATAAGCCCTTGGCTATTGATGAATTTGTTATTTAATGATAATCTTTATTCATCCTTTAAGATCATACACATGATATAGGACAAGTCATAAAATTTATACAGACGTATGAAGTTAGACACAATACATATATACATAATATTTTTTCCATTTTTGATATCACTGGGGAGATGATTGAAAAATCGTATTCCATTGTACTGAGGACTGCTTTCGTAAAGTGAAGTACGGTGCTTTATACTTCTGAATAAGTCACCATGCCTCGTAGCATAGTCATGAGAGTCAGAATTTTTTGTGAAGCTCTTGATGTTGAGTTTAACATATGTTAAAGTTTTGTAAATGTAAATCGATGGTACTGTTAGTAATTTGAACTTTTTAAAATGATTCCTACAGGTCATTCGGTAATCTAAGCCAAAGATTAGACGAATCAGTCTTTTTTGACTGATAAAAACTCTGTGAGCATTGGCCGCACTTCCCCAAAGGACAATATTATAAGAAATATGGGAATATGAGAGAGCATAGTACACATTTATTAATTGCTCTAATATGAATATATTTTTCAGCTGCAAAATTGCATAATGACTACTATTGAGTCTCTTACACTCCTGATCAACATGTGTATCCCACTTCAAATTTGCATCCAAATATGTGCCCAGAAATTTTATTGAATCAGAGAAATGTATATTTTTGTTGTCTACGCGAACGAAATAATCATTTGAGATTTTTGTACGAGAATAAAACTGCGAAAAAACTGTTTTATCAGGATTGACAATAAAGGAATTATTGCAACACCAATCAGTAAATTCTTTCGACAAATCGTTCATTTTCTGCACAAGTTCTTCTGGGGTTTCAGCATCAGTGGCGATTGTCGTATCATCTGCATAAAAACAAATGTGTTCAGTGCTCAAATAATTTGGTAAATCATTGACGTACAGAAGAAAAATCAAGGGACCCAAAACTGATCCTTGAGGAACCCCTAAATCAACATCAAAAAGTTGAGATCTACAATCATCCACTTTTACGCAAATTTCACGATTCTCAAGATAAGATGCGAGTCACTACAAAAAAATGCCCCGAAATCCCAGTCCAGATAATTTACTCAGAGCAACATTGATATTGATAGAATCGAACGGCATTGCTACCTCCTCAACAAACATTCCAATGGAATTTAAAACGAATTCAATTTCAAAAAAATTAAAATTTTAACAAAAACACGACGATCGCTGATATTACGACGGCGACGTAATAAGCATACTTATGAATCATCAGAAGACATTCGATATCTCATAAATAACAACCATAAATAAATCGGACGACCGTTTACCAACGCCGATGCCCAGAAAGAAACGCTGCCCGTAATCACAGCAGAAATGAGGGCAAAAAATAATAATCGACAGAGCGTCAATTATTATGGAACTGTCACCCAGCAGTAATAAATATCCTGGACTGGAAAATATCGTGGCATCTAGAGGCTGTTGATCTGAGAATTTCATCAGGAAATATTCATGCTTCTTTTTTTGTCAAAAACTTTACACGAGGACACCCAGAAGGCAAAAATCTTGTATCTAAGGGACAGCTAATGTTCTCAAGGCCCAAAACACTCCAGGGCGACTCACTGATTTTTTTGGTAGAGCAATTTCCATTTCAACTGTATGGACACCCAGAAAACCCACGCTGCAACCAACATTTAATTTCCTATCTCCCGGAGCCGGCCAGAAAAATTTCTGCCGTGACTCTAAGCGAAAACTGGCATCGAGGAAAGTGATAAGCAGATGCATAAGTCAGATCATAGATGCTCTGAATCACCCAGAAACATTTTCGAGATTTGTTAAAATTCCAAGGAGTATTGAAAAACTAAATACTGTCAGAAGAAGGTAAAGGACTTATTTGTAACAAAATATATATTCTTAATCATGTCTTTTGTCTATTGAAGATTTTCGAACTCATTTGGGATGCTAGGCATAGTAGGGTGCATAGATTGCACTCATGTGGCAATTTATCCGCCTTCTGTAGATGAACACATATTTGTTAATCGGAAACACTACCACTCTATAAACGTTCAGTTGGTACAGTTTGTTGGATAGTCATTTCGTAAGAGAATTTTTACATTTGGGAACATTTCAGATTTGTGATGTGGATATGAAGATTCTTCATGTAAATGCCAAATTTCCTGGAAGTACCCACGATTCGTATATATGGAGCAATAGTAATGCTGAAGATTTTTTTGAGAATTTGCATGGAAGAGGAATTACTGGCTACTTTTTCCTTGGTGAGTTTTTGCAATCATACCTATGTATTGTTTTCCGAGTTGATTTACCAAAGACTCATAACTCAAAGGTGAACCAACTAATACACATGAACTTTTTCGCAGGTGATTCAGGATATCCTCTTCGGCCTTGGCTTATTACCCCTCTGCCTAACTCCCAGAATGAAGATGAAGAAAGATTTAACGAACTGCACAAAAAAGCTAGGTGCACAATTGAGAGGTGTGATGGTTTATTAAAAATGAGATTTAGATGTCTTCTGAAACACAGAACCCTTCATTATTCCCCTCATAAATGCTCCAAGATTATCAATGCTTGTATAGTTTTACACAACATTTGTGTTGAAAATAATGTAGATCTATTATTGAACGAAAATGAGGCACAAGAAGATTTAGACTTTAGATTAATTCCTAATAATTTCATTATTGAAAATCCCAGACAAAATAAGCGTAATCCATTACTCCAAGAAGGACTACAGATGCAAAGACGTTTGATAAATTATTTAAGGCAATAAAAATTTAGTATATTATGTATTATTAACAAAAATAAATCTATTACGAAAACAAATTAACTGAAAATGAAAACTAAATATCCTCATCTGGTAAAGCCTGAAGATTTTTATACTCAACCAACAACAACCTAATAAATGAATACAATACCCTCATCGGTATTCACAATACTGACTAAACATGACAAGTACATTCCTACTCATCTGATAGAAATATCAGTTGCTTTTTGCTTTTAAATATTCCACAACATTCTCTATAGCCACTACTTGTCTTTCTAGTAATACTAATTTTTTTTCATAATATTGTTCTTTAAGAGACAACTTATTTTTTGAAATCTCGGCTAATGCTGTAGTAGCTGTGGCACTTAAGTCTAATCGTTGGCTTGCAACCGTTCCTTTTTTGTGATTTTTTCCAGATTTAGTGCTTGCAGCATGTTTGACATATGTATGGTCATCTGAACTATGTGTAATTAATTCGGTTCGAATTGATTACTCATGATTGCTTCTTCAGCATACGTCTCAGTTCCTGGAGCAATTTCAGAGAACTGAAAATCTATAGGTGTCTCTTTGATATCAATGTCTCCAGATATCGCTTGAGCACTTATAGTGCTTAAAATTTTTTCGTCATTTGGAGTGAAAGCATCTGGAAAACAGGGCCCTCCTCCAGTAGTTCTGACATACTTTGCTTGTTGCGCCTTCTTTTTTTTCGTTTTCGAACGAAAATCTTGCCATGTCTGCAAAAAGGAAAAAATCTTCCAAAGTAATGTTTATAAAATGCTTGATTTTCTACCTTCCTCCATTGCTTCCAATCCTGTTTACTCCCTGGAATAGAATTGAGGATGTCAGCAATGGTTTCCCACCTATTCCTGGCATCTTTGAAAGTGAAAGATGCTGTGAATTTTCCATTGAGGAGACAAGCATTTTCTTTGTCGTTCATCATGTTTATCAACATGTTTTTCTGTTCTTGTGTACAATATTGCAGGTTTTTGTCTATTTTGTCATCCATTCCTTCAGAAATTTGTCGAAACTCAAGAAAAACAAAGTGAATATAACCAAAAAAGAGACAGGTTATGTCATTCACGATTTTAGATGAGCCCAACACACTACAAACAATATTAGTAGTTGCGATGTTGTCAGATAATACCGTTCTACAAATATTGTCTGATGCCCTTTATATGTCGATGACTGAACGAGAATAGCGGGCTAGCTAGTCTTGTGACAATTTACAGTGACATTTTGCGCACACTACAAATTTTAGTAGACATTTGAGAATCAGGCTCCAGAATACGCACATAAGCGGCGTTGCCAAAATATCTATTTCAGTATTTATCGCCTTGAAAAATTGTGCCGAAAAAGATTTGAATGGTTTGGATCTTGAAATTTCGGGAAAATGTTCCTTTTTTATACCTCCATAAAGTTAGCAAGGCCACTTGCAGTAAAATCATTGTAACATTTTTTTTAATGTCGTATAATTGTCGAGAATTTGTCGTGGAAATAAAATAATTGTCGCGCTTATACTTTTTTTTAAGGGGTGGCTTTGCTAACTTGATATTAAGTTAGCACAGCCTCCCCGCTAAAATTCCTAGTAAAACTCAAATTTCGAAATTATAATCGTAGACAATTGTCGAGTAATTGTCGTAGTTCATTCCATATGAAAAAGCAGCAAAAAAGTTTTTTATTTCCTGGAAATCACGCCCTTGTCATGGTTTACCTCGCATATTTCCTACGTTTTCTACCATGTGGCAATAACGCTAGGATTTTTACCGTTTCCTTCAACAACATTTCATAAAATCGCGAAAGGAACCGGAACTATGCAATTGTCGATAAGGCAGTATCGATATGTCATCAGTATTTTCGTTGAAAAAGCGCCTGAGGAGAGAACAAATTGTAACTATGGATTTTTTCACGAATTCCATTCGAAAAACTATTTTTTCAAATTCCCGAAGTATTGATCAAATGTCGTATGATATTCGACAATTGTTGATGAAAAAAAAAACAATTGTCGCGCAAATAGTCTTTTTTCTAAGGGGTGGCTTTGCTAACTCAATATTAAGTTAGCACAGCCACCTTGCTAAAATTCCTAATGAAACTCAAATCTCGAAACTATATGCGACATTTGATCAATACTTCGGGAATTTGAAGAAATAGTTTTTCGATAGGGTTTCAAGATAAAATCGATAGTTCAAGACAATAACAATTTCTTTTCATCTCAGGCACTTTTTCAAATAAAATAGTGATGACATATATTGTATTCCCGTTCCTTTCGCGATTTCATGAAAGGGTGTTGAAAAAAACAGTGAAAATCTTAGCGGTGTTGCCACATGGTAGAAAACGTAGGAAATATGAGGTAAAACATGACAAGGAGGTGATTTCCAGGAAATAATAAACTTTTTTGATGGTTTTTCATATGGAATGAACTACGACAATTACTCGACAATTGTCTACGACAATAGTTTAGAAATTTGAGTTTTATTACGAATTTTAGCAAGGTGGCTGTGCTAACTTAATATTAAGTTAGCAAAGCCACCCCTTAGAAAAAAAAGTATAAGCGCGACCTTTATTTTTTTTCCACGACAAATTTTCGACAATTATACGACATTTAAAAAAAATGTTACAATGTTTTACTGCAAGTGGTCTTGCTAACTTTATGGAGGTCTTTTTTATTGACCTAGAATCGTGCAAAATCCTATGACCGGGGGCAGATGGCCCAGAAAAGTATACCCTCCTTTGTTCGGGCATGTTCGAGCGTTCTACGCCACTGTCAGAAATAATGCGCGGAGTCGCATGGATATACGAGAGCGTGAGTGAGAATTCTTTGATTAATATTAGAAATGCTGCAGGTCTTTCGGACACCCACTCGATCATTAGAGAACGCTCGTCGGTGCCGACGAAAAATTCGGTACGATCTCACATCTCACGGCCGATCGAAACGAATCGTTCGTTGTTGTTTATGGCGATTAACGGTGAAAATAACGAATGATCCGATTTTATCGATCCCGCAGCTACAACAACGATCAACGTTTCCTGAACATTCGGTATAGATATGCAGTGAAGTCCACGAGTCCTTCATAAATGAATGGGTGGTGTTTTTTTATTATAGCCATTCTCAAATCTGAATGGAAATAATTGTTCTCCAACCTCCTGAATATGATCCCCTTAACTTCACCTATGTTGAAACTTTTCCTAAAGATCAATTACCCTAACACCAAACTGATATTTTTGCACTCGACGCGCGTTTCGCTAACAAGGTTAGCATCTTCAGGAGAAGAAAATTGATACCTAATCTAGAGCTGAGGTCAGTTATTTATATACCTAAAGTTTTCGGTCCGATATGGACTTCGTTTGTTTCTGTTAATTATTCTAATTAATTTCTCGGTAATGAACTGACTACCTGCAAGTTCCGTCATCTGTTAGTATTGATTTCTGACTATTGATTCCTCAACAATAAATTGAAAAGCGGGCTAAAAGGGATGAGTCCCTTGTCACCATTCATGCTGTTTTTACATTTTGCTATTTCTAGACTCTCACATGCATCGAGTAGTCTTGTGTCATGCACATGCTTGATCAGTTTCAGATTGCTTTCACCAATTTTGTGATCATTGTGTAGTGCGAATTGGGCGACACTGGATTTTTCTACCCTTCCGTATTTTATATGTGCAAAATGCTCTTTGAAACGGGTTTCAATAGCTCGTCGGCTCTGGCAGATGTACTTGTACTTGTATCTGAAGGTGTATCTGAAGATACATTCCAAATGACTCAAATCATTGTCCACAGCATAAAATGGCGGCACTGCAATTTCTTGTCCATAGGTTAATAACTTTTCCTTTGAAAAAAAGATAAGTACGACAATGAAAGGAGAGTGATTAGACACGTAGCTGAAGTGAACGGTTTTAACCCAGAGATAGTTGATAAGATAATTAGAAAATGTAAATTTAGGGAAACACTTCGAAAATCTTCGACTTTTAAAAAAGATGAGATAAACGAAAAGTTTATAGTAATCCCATATGAACCTCAATACACTAGAGGACTCCAACAGATATTTGACAAAGTAAATATGAAAATTGCATATAAAATTACAGCAGCTTCTTGTTAACCCAAAAGATAAACTAGAAAACTCAGAGAAGTCGGGAATTTACGAGATCAGTTGTCAAGATTGCAACAACAAGTACATCGGCCAGAGCCGACGAGCTATTAAAACCCGTTTCAAAGAGCATTTTGCACATATAAAATACGGAAGGGTAGAAAAATCCAGTGTCGCCCAACACGCTCTACACAATGACCACAAAATTGGTGAAAGCAATCTGAAACTGATCAAGCATGTGCATGACACAAGACTACTCGATGCATGTGAGAGTCTAGAAATAGCAAAATGTAAGAACATCATGAATGGTCACAAGGGACCTATCCCTTTTAGCCCGCTTTTCATTTTATTGTTGAGGAAGTAATCAGAAATCAATACTAACAGATGACGGAACTTGCAGGTAGTCCGAGAAATTAATTAGAATAATTAACAGTAAAAAATTAAGTCCATATCGGACCGAAAACTTTAGGTATATAAATAACTAACCTCAGCTCTAGATTAAGTATCAATTTTCTTCTCCTGAAGATGCTAACCTTTCAGTTTGGTGGTAGGGTAATTAAATAAAACAAAAAAAGAAAAACAGCAGTAGAAAAATTATTCACCGCCTTGAAAATTCATTATCGAAATCCCAGACAGGCTCAGAAGAATTATACCTTGAACTTGGGCATATGCATGGATAATAGACTTTTTTCCGAATGTGGAAGTCGGAAATCCCGTGGAGAAATTCAGATAAAATTATAGAATACGAAATGAGCATTGAAATCCTAAGCTAAAAATCGAATATTTGAGTAGAAACTGCAAAATTACATTCAGAATTTCTAAAAGAATGTCAGCATTTTGAGAGAAAACTCCTGATTCTGAGGAAATATTTCGAATAATATAATATACATACAATAATGAGTTGTCATTCGGAAATTCGAAAGTTCCTGATGAATGAAATTCAACCACTAAGTTTTTATGGAACAACGTCATT
This sequence comes from Zygogramma bicolorata, assembly GCA_032362365.1. Taxonomy (NCBI): domain Eukaryota; kingdom Metazoa; phylum Arthropoda; class Insecta; order Coleoptera; family Chrysomelidae; genus Zygogramma; species Zygogramma bicolorata. The sequence goes on from JAVJAQ010003895.1 coordinate 26,310, forward strand.
GCTAGGTTCAATCTACTTCAAATTTTTCATGGATATTTATAATTGCATCACAATAGTATATTACTTTATGAGGCGGAGAAGCATGACTTTTCTTGACGCGCCCGATACTACGTAATAGAGGGCAAGTCAAGAAAAGTCGCTTCTTTGCCGAATGAAGTATACTATTTTTTCTTCAAACGTAGCAATTTTCAACCATAAATAGTACAATTCATAAGCTATTTTTATTCGAAATTAACTGTGACAACTATCAAAGTCGTCTAGATGTTAGAAATTAAAATAATTAAGTCGTCGGTGGGATTTGCGTCTCCCTGGTTACAGTTGTTTGACAGTTATTTTATGTTATTAAAGACAGCTTATTGTTGTTGCAACCGCAAGCGCAAATTCAGTGCGAAAATGGAAAGCCTAAACAAAATTGAGTCCGCGACTAATGATGCAGTAGCAAGTTTGGGGCCCTCCAAGTCCGGAATAAAGTATGGGTTAGCGTACAAGCACTTCCAAGAGTGGTGCGATACAAGAGGAGTACGGCAAGTTACCGAAGACGTTTTACTGGCATATTTTAATATAATGGAAAATGAAAATAAATGGAAATCTTCTACAATGTGGTCACGATACTCTATGATGAACTCCGAGTTAGTTATTAGAAAAAATGTGGATACAAGCAAATTTTTAAAGTTACGTGCCTTTCTGAAAAAGACAAGCGAAGGATATACTGCAAAGAAGTCTAAAGTTTTCACTAAAGACGAGTTTGATAAATTTTTGTTTGAAGCGCCAGATAAGTTGTATTTAGGACTGAAGGTGAAAAAAATTATATTGCAAAGCATGTAGTATACTCTACTAAATTATAAAAATATTTCAGATTGTTTTGTTAATTGGGGTTACCAGCGCCTGTCGATGCGACGAATTGGTAAAAATGAAGACTGTGGACATTGAGGATAAAGAAAATAATAATAATAATAATAATAATAATAATAATAGCCTTTATTGTCCAACAGTTTCCCATTTACAGGACAATATTAAAGAATAACAGAGCTTGAAATGGTGTTTATGAGTGAGTATAGTATATTAATAGTAATAGTACCTCAAACAATAATCAAAATAATATGTATAAAACATCATTGGAATATCGATATAAAAATGTTGCTCAACTTTTCATGACAGTAATGAGTTCCCTGATGGAACATGAATGAATGTCAATTTGAGTGCTAATTCCATTGAATTCACTACACATTCTATAAATTGGAGATTTAAGTTGCATGTTTGTTCTAATTCTTGGAAGTTTGAAAGTTGCATGATTTCGAGAAAAATATGAGGGAACATTGAAATTAATCATGCTGAGTAGACCGGGAGAGTCAACAAGACCATTCAAGATTTTATACAAAAATATAACAAATGCGCAATTTCTTCTGCACTCTAAGCTGTCAATATTGACTCTCATGCATAATTCCTCATTGTTTGTTCCCCTTTCAGGATATGTACCATCTATTTTGAAGATGAGAAATTTCAAAAATCTTTTTTGTACGCCCTCAATGGCTGCTTTATGACACTCGTAAAAAGGGGACCAAACAATACTAGCATATTCTAGTTTTGATCGTACATTGGAAAAATACAGTAATTTCAATGCCTTGATGTTGGTAAAATTCCTACAATTTCTCATTATAAAACCGTATGACTTCAGTGCTTGAGAGACTTTTAAAGTAGTGTTTTCTATGAAATTCAACTCTTTATCAAAAATAACACCTAAATCCTTGATTTTGGTACAGCGTTCCAGTTTGATATTGTCGACATTGTAAGAGTAGTTTATAGTGGTATTTTTTCTAGTATAACTCAAGACCTTGCATTTTCCAACGTTAAGACATAATTTGTTTGTATCGCACCAATCTTGAATATAATCCAGTTGTTTCTGCAGTTGTAAGCAGTCATTCATATCATTCACAACAGAAAAAATCTTCAAATCATCAGCGAAGCACAACTTCTCACATATTAAATTTTTACAAAGGTCATTCACAAATATTAAAAATAGAAGTGGTCCCAAATTGGAACCTTGAGGAACGCCAGATGACGCTAGGTAAATGTCGGAATGGAATCCATTATATGAAACATACTGCTTTCGGTTTGATAAATAAGATGCGAAAAAATCTCTTGCATTTTCAGTGAAACCAGCTGCACTCAATTTATTCAATAAAATGGTGTGATCCACTCTGTCGAATGCTTTTGCAAAATCTGTGTAAATAACATCCACCTGTCTATGGTCATCTAGCGCCTCTGAGATATATTGTGTGATGAATATCAGATTTGACACTGTTGAGCGATTATTGACAAAACCATGCTGATTTTCAGATATCATATTTCGCATACTGGAATATATTCGGTTATACAGAATGATTTCAAAAACTTTTGCAAAATTACAGAGCAATGAAATACCTCTATAGTTATCGATTTTATCTTTATCACCATTCTTGAATATCGGGCAGACTCTCGCCTCCTTCCATATTTCAGGAAATGTTCTAGTTTTCAGGCATAAGTTAAATATCTTAGTTAAAACAACTGTAAGGCAACCAGAACAATCCCTGATGATGAAAGAGGGTATGTTGTCTGGACCAGATGTCATTTTGTCTTTCAATCTCTTCATAGCACTTACAACCTCATATTCTTCAATTGCATGAAAATTGATACAAACATGATCCTGGTCATTATTTTCGGCAACATAATTTTGAACTGGAGATTGAAAAACGCTACTAAAGAATGTACCAAATGCATTGACAATATCTTGCGGATTTTCTACAGGATTATTGTTAAGATATAATTTGCCCGGTATTCTGGTTGTATTATTCTTGGAATGTATGTACGACCAAAGTTTATTGGGGTTCTCTGACAAAGAAGATTGTAGATTTTCCATGTACTCACCATAGGACATTTTAATTTGATGTTTAATAATACGTCTGAGTCTCACAAATTCAAGGTATTCTGCTTGTGAGCCAGAATTTCTGTATTTTCTTCTATGAGTAGATTTGAGTTTGATATTACTGATGATGGATGAATTGAACCACGGAGGATATTTATGGGCATAGTATTTATAAACTGGAACATATTCGTCAAAAATGCTGAAAATTTTTTTATATAATAGTTCTACAGCTATATTAGCATCTGTTACGTTGGAAAAATCCCAATTCACTTCATACAGTGTTCTATATAGAGCCGGAAAGTTTGCTCTTCGGAAATTATACTTTTTCTGTTTCGGATTACTTATAAAATTCGGTTGTTTTTTCATGACAATAGTATAATTTATCATCAGAGCTGGGTGATGCCCATCCTCATACACTAATGGACTATAGTCCCTGGCCACTTCACAATCCAAATTGGAAATGACTAAATCTAGTAATCGACCCAAATTATTCCTAATTTGGTTTAATTGGCTTAAATTGGATATTTCCAGAAAGTTTTTTATTGTTACTACCTTGGTATCGACAGAGTTACCATCAGTAAATTTGGGAATATTGAAATCTCCTATCATAATAACTGAGCCATCACTGAGATAGTCGAGTTGTTCCAGACACTCGAAGAAGAATTCAAATTCAACCGTACTCAGTTTGTCAGGTATATACAGCGCTACAATATGATAGATTTGGTAGCTCATGGAGCATTTCACAATCAATAAATCAACTGAGGGAAATTCGGTTTCGAAATGGGAAGTGAAGAAGAAAATGTAATAATTATCAAAATCCCAGACAGTGAAACACGACAAATTAGATCTTTTACGATAATTGGTCAAAACTACATTAAACTGTATAAAAAGTATGCATCACTGCGGCCTGAAAATTTCACAGAAAACCGATTTTTTATAAAGTACCAAAATGGAAAGTGTTACCGAAGCGTCATGGGAATACATTCGATCAGCGCAGTGGCCCAAAAAGTAGCTAGTTATTTAAATTTAAACGATGCAAGCGCATACACAGGTCACTGTTTACGACGAACTTCAGCAACACTTTTAATTGATGGAGGCGGAAATCTAGAATGCCTCAAACGACATGGGGGCTGGAAATCAAGCACGGTTGCCGAAGGATATATAGAGGATTCAATAAGAAATAAGAACGATAATGCTCGAAAAATTTCAAACCCTCATGATTCGCTAACATCGGGAATGATTGCTGAAAGTTGTGCTCGACCATCAGTATCATCAACAATTACCAATGCGTATCAAGAGTCGGGAACATTTTTGCACGGTTTCAATTTTGAAAATGCTTCATTAACTGATTGTACTTTTAATATTACTATAAATAAAAACGATGTTTAATTGTTGTTAATGACATTTGTATTGTTGCTTTGTGACACGTGTCATATTGTTGCCATGACAACATTTTTCCCTCCGCCGCGCCGTAAAGAAATGGGAAAAAAAAACTGCTGCCGGCGGAGACATCAAACTTTGACAGGATCAAGTTAGATGAGTAATGTCATCATTATTTGACGTTTGAAGAAAAAAATAATTAACGCCCAACGAAGTAGGCACGGGTCCGCTAGTTCGGATATAAATGTAGAAATAACGAGATAAAAATCCGCGAAATTGTGCTTCGATATTGGGCTATTATTCAAACTGGATTTTGTCATAGAAAGCTATCATCAGTTCAATTGCCTCAGACGCCCGTATAGGAAGAGAAATCGGATGGCACATGAGCATCTTAATGAAACAAAAGAGGCACACGAAATAAAAGTAATGCGTGACAGCTGGGGGCGCTCGCATGAGAACTCACGTCATTATTTATTTATTGGAGATAAAAGTGATCCGTAAGAGAGGAGCAGCCTCGTCGCTTGTGGTACTTTAATAACGTTCCTTCCTACTCGATTACAATCAGTTACATTCGAAGGCTTCGTTTTCGGATTTATGAACTCCGCAGTGGATAGACAGACATCCGAAGTGTGGTCACGAATATTTTTCATTGGCCGTGATACAAGGATCCATCTTGGGGCCCTTCTTGACTGTAACAGTTATAGATCACAATTCTTTTATCAATTCCGAGAAGCATTACTGCTTATAGAAGGATATTAGGAAAGAAAACCCTCTTAGGGTGACAATTTCGGAAAATCAATGTAGGTGCAGATTTTTGTTTGTCAGTTTGACTGAATTTTGGCGGGAAGCTAATAATGATTTCGACGATAGCAGGGTTTTATTGAAGAAATGAAAGTTCCAAAATAATCATTACAATATAGAATATAAATGATCTACAACACTAATAGATAGTTCCACTTTTCTTTTATTTCGAATAAGTCTGGATTCAGACAGATCCGAAATCCTATCGTACGACGATCAGATAGCCTTCTGATTGGTCTAAATTTAAATTTGGACCAATCAGAAAGGTATCTGATCGTCGTACGATCGAATTTCGGATCTGTCTGAATCCAGCCTAAGTTATCGAAAATATGTGCGATTTAAGCTACGACAAAGAAAATGTAAAAATTGGAGCATTTGCCGCAGGTAATAACAAATTATCCTATTCAAACAAGGACTTGACAATTCACAAACGACGAAATTTCCTTCTATGAAGGGTAAAGAAGGGGCATATTTTCATCGGTCAGTTCGACTGAAGTCAAATATACTATACAATAGGATATAACATAATAATATAATAACAATAGGATAAACTGGTTCGTCCTAGGCTCGATAGGATAAAACACTTTAGCCAATTAATCTAACCCAACCTAACCTAACTTAAAGAGTATGTTTCTCTATCAGGAAGAACTAGTTTGACCTAGGCTGAACTATTTTATACTATCGGGCTTAGGACGAACCAGTTTAGCCTAGGCTATATCAGTTAATTGCATGTAGGAATAATAAGTTTAGCCTAGGCAAAACTAGTTCATCCTGGAATCGGGTTTGGCTGGAAGCATATACATCACAAAGGGGAAACTATACAATCAAATTAAAATGAAAAAATCAGGAGAGGCAAAAAAAGCTGTTGAATGTTTTTCACCAATCTCAACAAAATGGATGAAGAAGACAAGATTCAATAATTGTTTTGTCTTGTGAAGATTGAAAGGCGTTTATGTGAATTTTAATATATGCATACGTTGTATTGCTTTCTTTTTTGAAGTCTGTAGTGGATTCTTTTCAGAATTTCATTATCGGTTTCTTCAATTGGAAGTTTCCGCTCTATCGAGACGTTACACCCATAAATATAAAGCTAATACATGTTTCAGTGATTCTTCAGGAATTTCATAGTTGATTAAAAATAATTTTTTTCCGAACGGAGATTATACCCCACTAATTGAGGAAGCTACCAAAAATATTATTCTTCAAACGTTGTTCACCTATCAATAAAAACATTCATTATTATTATCAACTGAAAATCAGCAGTTGGCAATTGGGTTATTGCAAATAGTAAAGTTTTATATTCGGTTTATCGTATATACCTCTAAATTTATTAATCTTACCCCTTATTCAACAACTATACTGAGATTTCCAAATGGAAATACCTAAAATGATATTTATGATTTTCTCATCATTTCCTTCTAATCTGATTAGTAGGTAGACCGCTGTCATTGGTTGTTATATAGTATTTTCTTCGTAGTTTTTTGAGTTGTTAACCTACCACAATCTGAAAAATAAAAAATTTATACTGGAATCCATAAAAATGTAGAAGGGCAGATTTCCAATCAACATTCCTTTTCTTTGTCTTTACATGCTCTACAACAGTGCTTTCATTTTGTTGAGGAATTTTTGTATAATGTGAGTCGGGCAACTTCTGTCTACGCAGAAAATCAAACTTTTCCCGCAAATCGCTGGAAATTTTGACATTTCAGACAAAATTTCTGAAAGAAAAAGTCAATATTTCCTCACAAGTGTAACCTCACTGTAAGGAAATGATATTTCCTTACAGTTATTAGTTTTCTACATTAACGATTGAAAACAGTAGAAAAAGCCATATTCCAACTTCCCAGTCGTCCAGGAATGTTAGGCTTTTCCTATCTGGTAAACAATACACTATTACCACCGGCAATAGTGAAAGTAGTACGTAACCATAGTAATTGAAATTTGATAGAAGAACGTCAACCTCAATGCTTAATGTCAGCCACAAAACGATGGCGACGTTTGAGGAAAAACAATATCATGTAGCAGAATTCTGAAAGTCATCCATCATGTCAAAAAGAAGTTTGAAATAATCCATTCTGTAATGTTTGCTCGAATATTGAGTAAGATTCTTCAATGGTGAGAAGTAGATGATAATATTTTCGAGAAGAACATAAACTTTTGACGAGCTTTTACAAGTCTTGATGAACTTTTTCAACTTCCTTTCACCTTCGAATCATAGTTGAAGGAACAGCTATAACTCCCAATCAAATATTACATCACAAAAATCAAAGAGAACACAACTAAAATCATTAACTCATTTAATTATATTAATTTTTCATCAGCGCGAAATTCCTAACGGAGTCGAGATATTAATTACTTACAAACGCACACTTTGCCATAATGAATCGAACACCTGGAAACACGTTACACAGCTAGGTAATGGATGGGCGCTAATTCCATATACGTGTTGCTATCAATATAACTTTTTGTTTATTCAACGGGTATGACAATAATATAATGCGCACATTCGCATCAAGTCGAGGAAGTGAAGAAACATTACAGGAATGTGCCAATATGCTCTATGTCTACGGGACCTTTCTCTCTTTACATTGGGCTTTGATCACAAACAGGTTATATTTTTAATTAACACGCTTTTATTAGCTTGGGTTGTAACTATGTATGTAACGGAATCTTTGAGCATAATTTTCACCAATTTCCAGAAGTCTGATTAATTTGAAACTTTGCTTACGTATCAAGGACCGATGACAATGCAATAATTTGATCATAGTTTTCCATTATAATAATAATAATAATAATAATAATAATAATAATAATAATAATAATCTTTATTTTCCAGTTGAAAATTACACACAATATACAATAACTGAAAATGACGTCGGAATACAAAAAGAAAATAAGAAAAAAACAAAAAACATTGTTTTAAACACTATAAAAAACTAGCTACAATGAAATAAAAATAACAAATTTGCTCGTATTGGTTTCAAGAAATATATACTCGATATATTCACTAAAAGAGCTTTGTCTGATTATCCTTATAAGGACCACCAGGATTAATAAATCCTTTTATAGATCCTCTGTAGTGGAGTTAAAAAGAAAGAGCTAGCGCGCGTTCTGCGCATGCCTGCAGTTTCGGACTTACTCTTTCGTTCTTTCGTTCGGGCACTCGGCACAGCACAACGGAGGCAGAAACGTTTTCAGGGTAGTTGCGTTCTCACAATGTTCATTCCTTATCTTACATGCTTATAGTCCAGCAGCCACCGCCTGATTTTTCGAGTGATTAATAACAGGCTGAATCTCCGTGAGTAGGTTCGGTTCGACGAGACGCCCAAGTTTTCCCTCTGTGAAAATTCTCGTTAGAGGTAGCTACTGTGTTACCGAGGTATCGACAACTTCCAAGCGTAGGACTAGGAAAACGTGCCACTAAATTTGTAGGACTATGTGGCCATTTCATTATACAAGTATTTACTAAGCTGCATAAAAAAAACAGCTGGTTGTTGATAATTTTTATGACCTCGTTTTTTCGATATATTCGGAGTGGAGGACGCTCCAGTCAAACCATCCATTTTGTAGGACAATTGTTTTTCCGAGTGTATTATCCAATTATCTCAATATGTGAATAAAATAATCACTATCAGTCCGCCAATTTCGATATCCCGCCGAATCGACATGTTTCACACCTGCGCACTACGTTAGCTACCTCTAACGAGAATTTTCACAGAGGAAAAACTTGGGTGTCTCGTCAAACCGAACCTACTCACGGAGATTCAGCTTGTTATTAATCACTCGAAAAATCAGGCGGTGGCTGCTGGACTATTAGGTGTACATGAGTCTGATACATGCAAATTACTGTATACGATATTTATGTAACATATAATATAGTTCCCAGCGAAATACAGCCACGGAACTGCTGGAAGACGAATGTTGCCAATAATCCTGAGTTGGGCTTCGACCGTTCACAAGTTGTACAGTTGATCATGCAGTAATTTATCTAGGCTCGCGATTGTTTGCTGCTGAACAAGCCTATGTAGCACTTAGTCGTGTAAGATCTTTAGACGATATTCGGATTGATGAACTTGATTGCTCTAAGTTAACAGGAAGTACCCCATGCAATAGTGAAGCTTTAAATGAAATGATGAGATTGCGGAATGATTCGTAAGAAATATCACATTTCCACTAGAAACTAATTGATAAATTGAACTAAAAAATGAAAAATAAATAATAGTTAAAAAAAAAAGTTTAAACTATTATTTATTTTTCAAATTCATAGCACGGAAATGAATTTCGTATACCTAATTGAAGAATAAATAGAATCTTCAGAAAGTATTGGTTCGCTCTTTCTTTAGCTGATATCACCACCTGAAGACGGTTAAAGGCATCAGCAGTTGAAACGTCGTGAATACACACAACTTGAAATTCATTATCAACACTTCTCCTAGATTTTTGCTTTTGATCTTTGTTTGAATCTACTTTTTCATTTTTATTTTCATTGTTTCTTTCAAGGTCTGCCAATGTGCTTGTCTTTTTTGATTGAACGATTTTTTTGAAATTGTTTTTTTTGATATCATTTTCTCAAACTCATTTTGTTTCCCTTGCTTAGATTCATGCCTCTCATTTTGGTTTATATACCGTCACTACTCAAATCAGAACTATTGACAACAATTCCAAACAGCTAATTGTGGATATTACCAATGGGGATGACGGCTGCAAACTCTACCACTAGGAGCGCCACCACTGCATGTACCTTTGACAGCCTCTCAAGTCAAATGACAACAATTCAAAACATTAAACGTCCCTTCTTTGCAATAATTGAGAATATAAAGATTTGAAATCGACATAAAATGGTCTTATGTAGTGCATTCAGATGTCAAAATGTAGGTACGCATTTATTTCCAAAAGAAACAAAACTGAAAAAGCAGTGGGGAGTAGCCCTGAAAAGAAAGAGCTTTCAGGCTTCTGAACATTCTAGATTATGCTCCAGTCACTTACAAATAACGTAGCAGGGCTAGTAGATGGTTATTATGATGATTTTTAACGAAACACCTCTGTAATCAGTTTGAATTTTTCACCTTTCACTCAGATCTTTTTTTTTCCTTCGAGGGATCCACCACGTTACCTCAACAAACTTTTCAGTTCTGGTACAGACAAACATCCATATCTATCGGTTGGAGAAAACATCCTTATGATTCTTAAGTATCTTTTGAAAATATTCATTGAAATAAAAATAAAACATAACCTGCAAAATCACTCGATAGGCACATGCAGTCGTGCTGCCAACTACTAAAAGCTTTGGGTCATCTTCCCCATTAGTGATATTTTCTTCTCTGATCCTGATTGATTTTTCTTTGAATCATAATTGAAATAATTATATTAACAATCACATCGATGATTTCTTTCGATGTGAAAAAGTTGTTTCATTCTTGAATGAGATTATTGGGCACATTTAAAAAACATCAATTTTATATTATAATCAACTTTATCTCTTTGTTCACAACATCAATAGAATTTTCTAATGTAATCTTGATTATTCAATTTTCCCCCTAAATGAATTTCTCATTATTAACTCCCAATGAAACAGATAAAAATTGTTTTGGTACCTATAGTAATGCAGAGGGGTCAATATCTAGTTTATTCAAAGATTTGTGAGTTAAAAAAAAACGCTTCTTACTGATGAGGAAAACAGTGTTAGGTTAGGTTAGGTTTGTATTCATCAATCAGAAAAAATGTATTGGTTTATATGAAAAGTATAATTCTGTTCTGTCTGCCCTTCTGAACTTGTACGGATTCCAATTTTGATCCTTAATTTTTTCAGATTGGATATCTGTATCGTTCACGTTTCAGAAGCAACATCTGCAAGCAATTCCCCGTATATCTGTAAAATATATCTCAGATCTTCATCAGATATATTATATGGCCGAGTACAGTACATTGTTACGGAATGAGGGGTCGGTGGTCGAAGAGAGAACGTCATTTTTCCAGGAACTCTTGATTCGCGAGGAGAATTCGATCATCGAGATTTGACTGGAAGATTCTCCACAGACGTAAGCGACTATATACACGCAAGCGATTCATCGCTATAGCAGATAGTTGAGATAGTTATCTGAGTTTTAGCTTAGTGGAGAGACGGAGAGTTTTACCAGAGTTTTTATCGGAGAGAGCTCTGCTATTGCTAAGTACAGAAGTCGAAGTAGAGAATTTCAAGTTGTGTTTTAATTGTATTGTATTGTGATAGTTGTAGTTGAAGTAGTGAATTGTTGTTTTTGGAGTTTTAATAAACGAACCCAAGGAAATATCGTAACAATACGATTCTATTCTACTATGTAACTACCATCGGCGGCAAAAATATTAAATTTTTTTTGGTCAGGTAGTCCATATCTATAAATTAAAAAGTATCCAAATCGATCAGTCACTGACAACCTAGCACAATATCCATTTCAATTAGTGATCCAATACAATTTTAATTTTCCTCCGGCAGCCATTTCCGAAACTTTCCCACCCGATATATACCTCATCCTGTACCTATGTTACCACTTTTTTTCTGAGAATCAGTGTCATTAAGAATTCCTATCTCACATCTTGGCGGAACGACATTTATCAACAGAGTTCTCAGTGTCACGTTTTTTTCTCCTGGCGCTGGAATATCATTCTGAAATATATCAAATGATAAAAATCGTGCGAATATCTTATTCCCACACGAGGTTTTGATGTACTTCAACTGCGAGACATTCTTCAACTGTGTTAAAGAACTGATTTGAAATGTTTGGGAAAATTTATCGAATGAGTTTCTTACCTACCAAAATCTGAAAAAAAAATTAGTAATACAGGGTGATTCAAAAGTACTTTGACAAACTTCAGTAGGTGATTCCTCACAATATTCTAATATGAATTGTCCAAATAAATAAATGTCCGGAAAAGCTTCCTTTCCAAGATACAGGATGTTGAAGTTTTATTTTTATTTTCGTTTTCTTCAAATAACTTTCGAAATACTAAACTTAATCAAACGAAACTTGGTAATAGAAGGTTTTTGAGGTGTCGACTTCGAACCTGATGTTCTTATTGCTCTTACTCGTAGGGACGCCACCTACACGTCTTTTTCTTTTTTAAAGATTCATAACTTTTTCCGAATTATTTGGTAATGAATTTGACGTTTGTGAGTAGTTTTGGTAATTACATATTTTGTGACAGTTAGACGTTTTGTTGAAGTTTCCGTAAGTAGGTCCTTTCTTTCTTCCGCTCCGACTGAATGGCGCAACTTACAGACACTTTTTAGAAAATGAATTGCCGGGACTACTTCAAAATGTACCATTGGAAATGCGTATCCGCATGTAGTTTATGAATGATGGGGCACCGGCCCATTTTAGCAATTGTAGCCAGGGAATTCCTTAACGTAGTCTATCCAAATCGATGGATCGGTAGGGGTGTAGAACAACCTAACCAGGCGTGGGCACCAAGTTCCCCAGATCTAAACCCGATAGATTTTAATTTTTGGGGACATTTGAAGTCACTAGTTTATGAGACCAGTAGTGAACGAGGAATATCTAAGAAACCGAATAGTAGACGCCTGTGAAACAATAAGAAACACACCAACAGTTTTCGAGCGGGTACGAGATTCAATGACTAAACGACTGACTGCCTGTATCTTCGCTGAAGGTGGACACTTTCAACAAATTATTTGAATACCATTTAGTTTCGTTTATATCAGTTCATTCTACATATTCAAAATTTCTTGAAATAAAATGTTGACATTTCTGGCAAATTTTATTAAAACAAATACTGATTATGCACCCTTGATACAAAAGAAACTATTTCGTTCAGGGATGTCATAAAGGAACGTACCCAACAGTAATGACCCCTTCAAACGAGTAAAACGTCAAATTCATTTCCAAAGCATTCTTGTGAAAAAAGCAAAATATTCGTAATAACGTCAACATGCATCGATTATCAAATGATCGACTTGAAGTTGTCAAGTCCAAATATTTAGAAAACGGTTGCTTACAGCGACCAGTAACAAGGGTAGCTTATTTACGTAGATATGATAGAGGAATCCATTTTTTTTACTGAAAAATGTGCTAGAAGTATGCCCAAAAGAGTTATGAATCTTTAAAAAAGAGAAAGACGTGTAGGTGGCGCCCCCTACGAATAAGAGCAATAAGAACATCAGGTTCGAATTCGACACCTCAAAAACCTCCTATTACCAAGTTTCGTTTAATCAAGTTCAGTATTTCAAAAGTTATTTGAAAAAAACGAAAAAAAAATGAAACTTCAACATCCTGTATTTTGGAAACGAAGCGTTTCCGGACATTCATTTATTTGGACAATTTATATTAGAAGATTGTGAGGAATCACCTCCTGAAGTTTGTCGAAGTACTTTTGAATCACCCTGTATGTATTGGAATCTATACAAGTGTAGAAGGGTAGACTTCTATCTACCCCTCCAAGTTGCTGCGTTGATAATTGAAAAACAGTTTTGGATAGAACGAGTGCAATAATTATTCAGCAACTTATCGTATACTTGACTCAAATTTGACTATCAACAAAGCTATGAAAATACTTATCGTTAATAAACAATATTTGACGATCGATGATATTTTTGAAATTTATGTGATGCGCAGAAAATCTAAAGTAGATGACATTATGTGAAACTTTGAAACCATTTTGTACCTGTGGAGACCTTTTGAATGATATATCACACATTGTATATACGTACCACTTCTGAACCCTTTGTGAAATGACCAGTGGCGTTACAGGGTGGAGCTGCAAATTTAGCTAGGGCGCAGCATGGAAATGCACCTCTCTGCAAACCTTTATTTAGAGAATCTCGAAAAGTTTCAATACTGCGGTTCATCTTGAAAGGTGCAATGGGTGCGTTTCCACAGCTGATTTACCTGCCGCAAATAACATCAACGGTCCTGTGGCGCAACGGATAACGCGTCTGACTACGGATCAGAAGATTCCAGGTTCGAATCCTGGCAGGATCGATTTTTTTTTTTCGAGAAATCGTATTTTCGACCCTTTTCACATTTTATTGAATACCAATGAATGTCCAAAGATGTCAATTGTAGAAACATTCTAATACAAGTTTCACTGTAGCTGGTTTTTTGTAATTTTTCCAGCATAAGGTCTCTCATAAACCAAGTACGCTGAGAAAATCGTTACGCAATTTCATTCTACTTCTCAGTCACGCTAAACCTTTGGGCAGGAGGCGTAAATATCCCTCTTACTTCAATCTTGCTTCGAAAAACAGAGAGCCTCGTCAACACCAGCGAATCGCTCTCTGAGGTACACTCACTTACGAGCGCGCATAAGGATGAAGCGGACCTCGTAAGGTTTCTACACCGGCACGAGGCCCGTGGAAACACTTCCTCTCCGGGAACACGGTTTACTTCGGGGGAGGGTCGTAGTTGGCCCGATCTCGTTTTTAAAGTGTGCGTCCTGTCCAATATATACTTATTTATTTGCTTGTTGTGTGTGTATTTTATTTATACATATATACAATGTAATGTAATATATATATTCAATGTTTTAGAGAAGTAAGATAGAGTTGTGACCAAAAAAGGATGGAATAAAGGAATTTTTATTTTTTATTTATTTTATTTATTTTATTAATACAAGTTTCAATTTTTCCCTGGAGTTATTTTCGAATGAGGTGATAGTAAGGTCTACAGATTTCTCATTTCTCGAGTCGTGTAGTTCTTTTTCGTAAATTGAGAACATGAAAATGAATAATATTCACAAAGGAATATTCATCCAATCAAAAATATGAACTACAAGTAACAGTCACAGTTCTTATATTTACAAAAAAAATTCAGATTGTTTTCTGAAGATCAAGAAGTGTTTCAACCTCGTCATCCAAAGCTCAAACTTTTGTTGAGTTTCGTTCATTTTTGATTGCCAACCAAGTGCAGAAAAGTGCCAATTTCTCAAAGTTTGAAAAAGTTATTCTACTAGCGCAACAATTCAATCTAGTGAGAAATTGCATGTCTGCTCGTGTTACACACTATACTTTTTCCACATCAAGACAACAAACACTTTGTTAAAGATATTACTATACTAAAAAACAGAACTCTATATTAGTGACTCATTTTTAGCTTTATCGTCGAAAAAAATTTGGGTTCCAACTGTTATTGGAAAGGTGTTGAAATGATTATGTCACAGTATCCAATGAATCATTTCGCCTTTTTCTACAAGTATGAATTATGCTAAAATTAATTCAATTCAGATATTTACCGTATAACCGTTATGTCAGCTCGTAACGATTTTATGTAAGCCCGGCTAGCTCAGTCGGTAGAGCATGAGACTCTTAATCTCAGGGTCGTGGGTTCGAGCCCCACGTTGGGCGGCGTTTTTTTTTTATCGAAATTTTGCAAAATCCGACACTGATTTTTTTTATGTACTGCTTATGATATTATTCCATTTCGATCCAAATTATTTCACCTGGCACGTGACTAACCTAACATCAATTATCATGAGCCAGTTTTTCATGCTTTTCTGGCGATCCTCGGCATGACTCAGATCATCACAATCATCTACATGGAATTGCCTCATTGCCGGATCCTCCAAATACGTGTATAAACCAATCGAGGTAGGAGACACGTTTCTGCATTTTATTTGCTGACAATCCCGAGGAGTGTTTGACCAGAGAGACCTGTCAACACCAGCAGGCATGCTCTCCACTGTCGTGCCGGCGGCCGTGAGTGCGCATGTGGGATAGGCGGATCGCCCCAACATTCTCGGATGGAAGGGTGATCCGCTACCTTCCCCCTCCCATCCCCCCAAACTGTCTGGAGTCATCCGGAGGGCGCAAGGAGATGGTCGCAAGAAGTGAATGTATTGTATATTGATCTGTGACATGTAATTATGAAACCGTGAAATGTACTTACAGACACAAATTGCATTGTTAAATATTCTAAGGGAATGAAATGTATTATGAAAGAAAATAAACGAATTTGAATAAATATCCTCACGAATGTACTGGATGTTTTTGTTATACTTTCCGTTGCTGGGTATTCAAAATCAATCCGTATTATGACTGATTATGTAAAGTGAGGAATTTCGACATTCCTGGGAATTTCGATTAGTATCATTTCATAGTAGGTACTGCTGTTATTTTGTGGTGGATGAATTCTTTCTTCTAGTTTTTTTTTGGGTTTCCAACCTACCAATAGAATTTAGATAAGTGTGGGAGGGCAGATTTTTATCATCATATTATGGTCTAGTAGTCTAGTTCGAATCAAGCGCCTAGCTGGCTTCGTCACGAGCTACCTTACCGAGTTTTACCGAGAATGAAGAAATATCGTAGAAATAGTTTTTTTCCGCAAACGTCAAAAAAAGTAGACATTATTAACGTCAATTCATGATGTTGAAGTATGATTTCACAGACGCCACTTTTTTGTACCGCCGTGAGCGGACATGCTGCCACTTCTGCGGCCAACCAAACAGTGTTGCCAATGAGGGGATAATTGTCCGATTTGCGGATAATTTCGAGTACTTGGGGATCCTGAAATTTTGCGGATAATTTTCGGACATTTTCGCAGTCGCGGAACTAATCCTGAACGAATTCAGAGCAACTTCACATGCGCGCATGCGCTCTTTAAAATTTGTCTAGCGCGCCGAGGAGCACCGTGAAAATTACTAAATGTTCTGTGTTTTACGTATTTCGTACACTTTTATTTACATGAATATACGGTTCTTTCGATTGCATCGAAGTGTACTAAGTGTAGCACTTTCCTACACGTGGTGTAAATTACACTCGATTGTGGTATTCGTATGCTGATTGGATTCAACGATTATGCACTAGAAAGGATGGTCCATTTTTCTATGATGGCACTAGAAAAGCATTGAACGGAAAGTCAAATTATTCACCAAATACAGGCACGACAAAAAATTTCACCAACAGGAAGAAAAACCGCTGTCAAAAAGTATAGACAGGCCTGGTGACAGGTTACAGTGGTGACGTCAAATGATCGCTAAATTTGTCCAATATGCCATGAGCCATCCTTTGTTGTATCTTCACTAATCTGCAGTTGATTCAAAATCTGGTGTGAATTACACTACACCTCACCACAGAACACCTCAGGTTACCACACTACACCTTGAAGCAATCAAAAGAACCTATAGATAGGCACAATTTTCGAAATTGGCGCGTTTTATTTGGGAAAAGTTGAAGGGGATATTATGTCATTCTACTAGGGGGAGAATTGCGGATAATTTCATGATACTAGTGGGATAATTTTTATATTTGACATTGGTAACACTGCAACCAAATCGAAATGAGCACGGACACCATACGATCAAATGAAGGCTGGTCCGAAAAATAAAATACTTTTGGTAAATTCTACATAGACCAGTAATTACAAATGGTACATTTGCGGATTACCTCCGCAATTTCATTAAACGAGTGTGAGTTTTCTGGTTATTCGAGTTTTACAACATTATATTGTATTAGCATTCAAATACTGTCTGTATCAAATTCTTAGTTTATAGTGGTGAATCAAATGACATAAACAGTTCATTTAGACTACTTCATTAGTGTGAGATCAGTCTGAATAAAATTTTGACCGCCTTTTAATAATTCTTTAAACATCTACAAGGTGATCTATTCGGATGGGACCAACCGAAGTATAATTGAGGATTAAACGACTTACCTGAAGGAAGTTCAATCCAAATTATACGAGGTTGGTCACATCCGAATGGAGAGACACCCACCCATCTCAAAGAAGAAAAAAAATCCAATATATTATTTTTTCTGTCATCCCGACCCAAAAAGGCGATATCATCGCAAGGTATATTGACGGATACTCGGGTGAGGACTCGTGAGATAGGGGCATCGTGAATCATTCTTTCTTTGGATAGCGACTAAAAATTGTCGTTATGTTCAAGGTCATTTTCTGAGCGCGAAATTGGTATTCACTTTTCAAGTTAAGTTTCTACTATAATGACCAGTTGCTGTGAGTAGTGGTTCACAGGCAACTGCTTTAGATATCTTGTTAAGGAAAAACAGCTTACCAGCGTCATTATGGCAAGTTATTATCAGAGTTGCTACGTCGGTTAGCAACTGCAATAACCACTTTACTTAGTGAATAGGCCTGATAGAGGTACTACTACAAGGTGATCTATTCGGATGTGACCAACCGAAGTATAATTTGGATTGAACTTCCTTCAGGTAAGTCGTTTAATCCTCAATTATAGTACGGGTGCAGATAAAAATCCATAACTACAAAATAGCAGCGCAGAAACTCTGAAAAAAGCGCATAAATTATCCGAAACGCTCGTACGGGAGAAAGTTACGCGTATAACGAGGATAATATCCCGTTCCTTGGCGCAAAAACCATAACTCCGGCCGGGCAGTGATAATAATAAGTACTCGCGTAACGGTTTCGCGCGGATTGATACTGTTACCACTCAATTAGCCAGTTTTGAATAAGCTCGCTCCGCGATTGTGCATTCCTCCATTATTTAGCCATTAACCGTGTACGCACGCCCGTAAATGCAACTAACGTTCGCGCAGGCATGCGAAAAAACGCAGGTCACGTTTCATTTCCACAGTTTTTTTTTCGCGAGCAATGCGGTTTTTTCAAAGGTCGTTTCGCATACCGCAGGATAACATGCGAGTTCCGATCGAATCGAACCTTTTTTTTCAGTTATTAAGTAGGATGTGAAGTAAATATACAAGGTGTTACAAAATTATCGATAAAGAAATGAGGATTTTTTTCTGTACACATGGGGTCAAAAATGTATCCAATCTGATGAAATATCATATTAGTCCAGTCTCTGCTTGATAAGCACACGTATCAAATAAAATAAACGATTATTCTGTCATAGAATTATAACCGGAGGGGTCGTGCGTGGACCAAATATTTTAGGGGGGGCACAAAAAGTGTGATACAGCGTGCAATTGGAGGGGGGCACAACATGCCATTTTAGGGGGACTAATGAACGGCCCCTTGGGGGTGGAAAAAAAAAACAACAAAAAACACAAACAAAACAACCAACCGAACAGAAAAACCAACCAACAAAAAACACACAAAAGGAAAAAAACAAAAACACAATATGCAAACCCACTAAAAACTGGAATAACTTGTTCAAACTTATGATTTTCAAACGCCAAAATAAACAAAACAAAAACCAACAAAAACAAACAAAACAAAAAGCATCAAAACTACGAGAAAGGAAATAATGTTGAAACTATAAAAAAAAAAAACACCCCCCAAAAAACCCAAACAAAAAAACAAAAAAACAAACCACAAAAAAACCAAAACAAACAACCAACACAAAAACCCAAACCCTTAGTCCAAAATTAAACCCAACGTAGTTATACTGAGCTTGATTTAAATACTAAAAATCATTAACAAAACTTTTTTTTTTCGGATTATATTATCAAAAGCCAAAACCAAAAAGAAACCAAAAACCAAAAAACAAACAAAAAAAAAAACAAAAAAAAAAAAAAAAACAAAAAAAACAAAAAAAAAAAAACTTGGATATATAACAATAAAAAAATTGAACGACTTCAATTAGTTATAAAAAAATTGAACGCTTCGATTAGTTGGGGGGGCACGTGCCCCCTTTGCCCCCTCCGACGCGACGCCTATGCCTAAGACCACATGGGACAGTAACACATATCGCACTCTCTACTCACATGGAAAGTGACCTTTATTCTCACTTTCCGCACGCTGCCAATAAGCCGTCACACCCGTGAATGCAGTAAGATTTAGAAGTAATTATTGATTGCTCTTCCTTATCGATAATATTCACATAAAAACTAGACTGAAAAATATTTTTGGAGTAAAGAAAAGAAAAAAGTATTGACGCCGAAAATCGAACCCATAACCTTGCGGTTTTCTTACCGGATACTCTACCAACTGGGCTAATTCAGATTTGAATTAACGTTATCAGAGATATGTACTTATATCTTATATCTAGAGAGCCATTCACATTATTCTAATTATATTTCTTGTAAAAATTAGGCTATTCTACAACGATAGCTTAAAACTGTTAGTTCATAATGATATCATTGGTTGGTATTGAAACAAATCTTCCACAGACTCCATTACAATTTACCAGATGTAACAATAACCAATTCACTTTATTATTTTAATGGATTCAAATGATTCAATTTGTTTTCAGTCAGTTATTTATATCTGATGAGTACTTACTTATTGTCATTTTTTCAAATAAACGTTAATTATCGTTATTTCTTCATTTCACTTCAAAAGTATTTGTAAATTCATGTGCACTTTTCATAGAAACAATATTCAAACATAAACTGTCACAAATGAAACGTGAGATTAGTCAAGCAGCTCGTGCTACAATATCTCCCACTTGTGTGACAAATGTCACTCTCCGCACTAGTTATGTAATATACTAATTACATCACTTTCACATATTCCAAAGGTGTTTTTCACCAATTTTTTGATTTTTTTCAAGATTAATAGCTTCTAGAGATATACCTTCCTTGTAATATTCAACTTACACTCCGAACAATTCAACTTAATCATCAATAGAGGTTTGGAAAACTCTTTAAATCTTTTCTGAATAAAAGTAGGGCAATACAAAACTCTCCGTTGAAAGATACATGTGTATCATTTATAGATTCATTCCTAAAAAAAAAGAAAGGTCAATCTCAATCTCTGGCACTGAATCACGAAGAAGTCACTTTTTCTTGTCCAATTGGTATATTGAGAAGAAGAAACTCATATCGAATAGATACCAATTATAGAATAATTCTACACAACGAAGGAAGAATCGAGAAGTTTGTAATCTAATTTCACTCACCAGTTTAATATTCTATTCTAGCCAGGTCAGGGTCATATTTGTCTTAATCTCTTCAAAGTTCTGAATATCAATATATCCATGACTGAGTTCGGCAGTGAGCGAATTAAATTACCGAAATTTCAATCAATTGACGACAGACTAGCAAGAAATTGGATGAATTATTTCTTGGATTCCTTCTTCTCCGAATCAAAAAATAGAAATTTCAACTTCTATGAAAGAAGTGAAACGAAAATTCACAATTACTCTTTGATAGATACGTGTTTATTCAAAGACGTTTGATTCATTCACAAAAAAAAGAAGAAAGAGTCCATCTTAAACAGCTACCAGTAATTTTCGATTCGGAGAAGAAGAAAGACAAAAAAACAATTTTTCGAACTGCATTCTCTTCACAAAAATACCTGAGTTCCTCATTGTTATGATAGCAAGGAATTGTTTTTTTTTGAAATATTCGTCTATAGTGTATATATGTTCACTTGGACGTGAATACAATATCATTCTGATGATATTTCAGTACAAACTTCTTATCATTTCTGCTTTATTGTGCAGACATTTGAGCATGAATGCATACCTGTTTCGATCAGGTATACAAATCGAGGAAGGAAAAGTGACTTCTATTTTATTCAGTGCCCGTTGTGCCATATAGGGTAGTAACTGTTTCAGGCACAGTAAGTGTTTGAAAAGAAAAGATTTAATTTTCTTCACAGGAAGTTTTGTATCGTTTTTTTTTAGGCCAAAAATAGTTTTTTGGGCTTCATTTTGTCTACAGAAACACTCAGAGTTTCAAAACACCACGTAGACATTTTCAAGTCCTTGGAACATTAATATATAAAAGAGCTTTTTATTGATGTGCCGATTTTTCTCGAAGAAAAGATACTATCAAATTCTATCCATTTTTTGCAAATCTGAAAATTTTATCTAAAAACTGATTCTTCAAAAGATTTGTCTGAGTGTCCTCCTAAAGAAATGAAAAATTTGAAGATGCAACTAGCAAGAAGAGACGTTGTCAGATAGATATGAGAGATCGATAGGAATACTCGATATTCAATTCGAAAAAAAATATTCACTCTAGCTCTAATAATATATCATTAAATTCAACGAGCGTATTATAATGATGGCTATTATTAACGAAGTGAACGAGCCTAAATCACCGAGAGAATAATAGCCATTATACGCGAGTAGAATAATATACTTTATCCACGATTAGTAAATAAATTTTCGGGAGTTTTTTTGTTGGAAAATTTTGTTACATTACATATTATTTTTAGAATCACTTTTATTATTCTAACAAATATTTCATACAATACTGTTAACAGGTTTGAGTCAAATTCGTTTGGATTCATAAGCTATTTCGATATTTCCTAGGTACAGAACTGAATTGAACATATTCGGTGGATTACACGATAAAATGTCAATAACCGATTGTTTTTAGCAGAACAATACAGGGTGTGACTAAATAAGTGAAAAACATTTAAGAAGGTGATTCCTCATCGGAAAAAAGATGGGATCTTTCATATAAAAAAATTTCATTGGAGCATCCCCTGTTGAGATACAGCCCCTTAAAGGGGGTACATAATATTTGTATAACAATTTTTTTCACAAGCACTGAAATAGTTACAATATTGAAATTAATCTGACGTTTTGTACTACCAAAGAGACACTTAGCCAGTAATTTATTTGGTTTACCCCATGGTTGTAAGGGGTGGAAAACGCAACCCCTAAAATGTATTTCCAATGTAACTTTCTGTCTTATTATTTGTTCACCATTCAAAAATTTATTTCCGATAGCTTGTTTCATTCTGAACAAAAAATATCTCTTGGGTTTTTTGCCCAAAATAAACCAGTTCGCAGCAAAAAAATATTTTACGAACAACTACAGAGATACATCGTCATAAATGTGAAAATACGAAACTGATCTATCTAGTAGATCGCTATCAGCGATAGTGACAATTGAATTGGTATGACGCTGTCACTTTGTGAATTTTCGAAATTGAATTAATACTAATTGTGTGTTGTTGTTCTGTTCTTGTTACTTTAATTATTCACTTGTTATTAAAATGGCATACACAAATGAGGAAATGGCTGATATGCATTACGTTTACGGTCTGTCGCAGGGAAATGGGTCAGAAGCTTCTAGAAGATATGCTGAAATGTATCCTCGATGGCAGCATCCTTCACATAGAATATTTGCTCGACTTCATCAACGATTACGAGAATATGGTTCATTCGACAAAAGAAAGCAGGATTGTGGTCGCCATCGAAAAATACGAACACCACAGCTCGAGGAAGCAGTACTTAATTTGATTGAAGAACAACCTACTACCAGTACCAGAAAGATTGCTTTCCAACTAAATGTTGATCATATGACGGTATTTCGAATTTTAAAGGAACAACTTTTATACCCTTACCATCTGCAACGAGTACAGGCACTGTTACCGCGAGACTTTCCGAATCGTCTTGAATTTTGCAATTGGATGCTGGAAATGATTAGAAGAAATTGTGACTTTCTGAAGATGATAGAATTCACAGACGAATGTCGTTTTTCTTGGGACGAGATTATTAATATTCATAATTACCACATATGGGCTGATGAAAACCCTTACGCTATTGTCGAAACTAACCATCAAGAACAGTTTTCTCTTAACGTGTGGCTCGGAGTTATTGGGGATCATTTAATTGGGCTTCATTTTCTACCTCCTCGATTGAATGGTGAGGCATACGTTCAATTTTTAAGGGAAGTGCATCCAGTACTGCTGGAGACAGTTCCTCTGGGCGTCAGAAGGGATATGTTTTTTAAGCATGATGGGGCTCCCGCCCATTTAAGTCAAGTAGCACGTCATCATTCAACTGAAACATATGCAAATCAGTGGATAGGTCGAGAAGGCCCACAGAACTGGCCCGCTCGATCCCCGGATCTCAATCCTCTCGATTTCTCTATTTGGGGCCATTTACAGCATTTGGTTTATCGTACTCCTGTTCGCGATGTAGGGGACTTAAGAAACCGCATCATCGATGCATGCAGGGTAATCAGAGAGACTCCAGGAATATTCGAGCGAATACGTGGCTCAATGCGCCGACGTCTAGACGCATGCGTAATGTCTGAATGTAGACATATTGAACATTTACTATGATTTTACATGTTGTGTGGTTTGTTATTACTAAATTAGTTTGGTTTATTACCCTTTTATCGTTTAATGCAGGAACTAATTACAAAATAACAATAAATCCATTTCGCATTTATGGCGATGTATCTCTGTAGTTGTTCGTAAAATAATTGTTTGCTGCGAACTGGTTTATTTTGGGCAAAAAACCCAAGAGACATTTTTCGTTTAGAATGAAACAGGCTATAGGAAATAAATTTTTGATTGGTAAACGAATAATAGGACAAAAAGTTACATTGGAAATACATTTTAGGGGTTGCGTTTTCCACCCCTTACAACCATGGGGTAAACCAAATAAATTACTGGCTAAGTTCTTTGGTAGTACAAAACGTCAGGTTAATTTCAATATTGTAACTTTTTCAGTGCTTGTGAAAAAAATTGTTATACAAATTTTATGTACCCCCTTTAAGGGGCTGTATCTCAACAGGGGATGCTCCAATGAAATTTTTTTACATGAAAGATCCTATCTTTTTTTCGATGAGGAATCACCTCCTCAAATGTTTTACACTTATTTAGTTACACCCTTTATAATATTCCAGCGAAATCAAGCAAGTATTATTTGACAGCAGTGAATAATGACTCATTATTTAATACCGAATAATGGGTATTATTAAATTCGAGCAAACAGATGTATAATGAGCACAATAGTCGTGGATGAAATATATTATTCACAGTCATTCGAAAAAGTGCTTTTTTCTGACCAACTTTCAGGTTGGAAGGTGACCAATTATCAGCTCAGAAGATTATGTAGAAATAGTAATTTGTATACTTAGGCAGCAAAATGCTGTTTTGCGTTCCGAGAGAGAGAGATTGTCGCCGAGGCCGCTCCGGCCGATGCAAGATAATCTCGAGGCCGCGAAAACCTATTGCGACCATAGTATACACAATATTTCTCGTGTAAAGTGAAAATTCTATCATTCCAATAAACATTATGTCGTTCCAAAAAGACAGCGGTTCAATGCGAATATAAAAAGTAAACCGATGGCGTGTATGACGCTCAGTTAACCGGCAGTTACTCTAGGCAACGGCCGCAAAATAATTACTTTGCGGTCTCTATTGCGGCTGCGAAATGCTAGTTTCGCGCCCGTTCACACGAAAAATCTTTTTTCGACGTGGTCCCTTTCTGAACAAAAAATTGATTACTTTTCAATCAAAAGATGGGTTAGGTGAGTGCACATGTACGTATGAGTATGAATAAAAAAAATGGGACCAATACCCAATTTGATCACAGACATTTTGTGGTTAACGACGACCCATAATCGCATAATATGACGACATCTCTTCACATGCATGTTGGAAGATGAATAAATACGATTTATTATTATTATTATTATCATTATAACATGATGATGGATGTCGAAGAGTGATCGGAACGAATTAGACCGATTCGAGCGCCATTGTTAATGTGATATTGATGGAATCGCGCGAAACTCGATGACAGACGAATGTGCTCAAGTAACTGTACACGCTGTGAATGGACAAATGAATTGTAATTAGGTGCGAATACTTACATGCGAGAAACTATGTGGATGAGAGGTGATAGAATCGAGGTGACGGCTTGTGGATGGAACAGTTACCTGCGAAGAAAAAAATATTTTAACGATTGTTGAATGTATATAGATTTTATACCATATATCATGTTGTTTTGTTTAATCAAAAGCGAATTGTGGAAAGGCATGTATTGTCGACAATATGACTGTGTACATGTTTCCTCTCTAAAACGACAAGTAGGTAGGTAACTCAAATAACAAGACTAACAAGTAACAAATCTCTGGAATCACATTTTTCCAGTTCAGGAAGCGTCAAATTGCCCGGTGAGTTGCCGGAACCCTTCTTGGACCTGGGGGTTGCTTGGCAACAAGTACTGTCCGTTGCGTTCTCATTCGCACTCAAGTCATAAAATTATTCGGGGGTTATATCCCGAGTGCACCAATTTTAATCGGTTAAAATGTGTGCTGCACTTCCATGATTCTCGAAATTTTGCTTAGCAAATGACTTGAGTGTATGATAATTTGATAAAATCCCGAGACCGCAGGTCGAGGGATTTTATTTTAAATTATTATACACGAAAGCATTTGCTTGAAAGCAAAATTTCTAGAGTCTAGAGCATTTAATCAAAGGTAATACCACGAGTCCTTCAAATTTAATCGATAAATTTTCATTTTCCACAAAAACTTTTTTATTTGGCAAAAGTATGAAAACAAACCGATTGATAAAATCACGAGTCCGTAGGACGAGTGATTTTATCTAATTCGGTTTGTTTGAATGCTTTTGCCTCAAAATAAAAAAGTTTGAGTGTTTCGAAAATGAAAATTCATCGTATTAAATTTGAAGAACGAGTTGTATTTGTAAAGATTATTTTTCGAACAAATAGAAGGAAGAATTCAATTGATCAGTATTTTATTTACATAAGGAGGAAACGAAAAAAGGTGAAAATTTTACTGATTTGAAATGTCAATGATCCAGAAGAGATATAATGCTTACGCATTGAATATGATATGACGATACCAAGAGATGGCGTCACACCTCTCATTGTCATTGTACAAGGTTGATAATTGAAAATTTCTTATGACATGAAAATCGCGCCAGAAGGAACATAAAATCATTCGTTATGTCGTTGTATCAAAATCTGCATACAACGGTTTCTTCTCATACAACAAAAAATGAATTGTATTTAATGAAAACTAATTGTGCGCCATCTTCATTTGAAGGAAACCTTAAATATTTGAATCGCTATATCTGTCATAAAGTTGAGGTTATGAGTTATTTACGTGTTTGAGTGTTCATTGAAAATTGAAATGTGTTATGTTATTATTATGCTGAAAAAGTGAAAAGTGAATGACTATTAATAATAAGGTAACTGTTCCTTCATGATAATTTATATAAATATGAGCCAGTTCAATAGAATCGACGCGGTAAACCGTATAGTTTTGACAGTTCAAAGGTAAACAACGTTTTATCGAAACAATCGAAAGGACCAGGCAGTTTTATCAGTATAATACCCAATGATTGGCTAGAATAACCATAGAATAACCCGCTACTATTGGTTGAAATGCCAAAAATGTCACATTTTGACAAGTGAAAAAAATAATCGCTGTAAAACTCTGTAAAAGCAGTCTAGCCTTCAACTGTTTCATCGTTTATTCGCATTGAGGGAAATAATCAAAATAAGAAATAGTCGCGTGCCACTAGACCGCGCGTTAAAACAGTTAAAATAGGAAAATTGCCGCAACAACGATATACAGATATGGCACGCAATGTCGATGGTTGATCCATCCATCAATTCTTTGTGTGAATAAAATATTTTAAGATGTGTCGGTCACGATATTGATATCAAGATTGATTACTTATCAGTTCACTTGACTCCTTGAAATCACAATGGTTCACTGATTAATTAGTTCTACCCGGCGACTTGGTGATAAAAAGTGGAAAAATTCACGAAGGGTCAGGAGAACCAATCAATCAATCAATCAATCAATTTATTCAATTCAGATACCTACATATTCTTGACTATAGTGAATGTACATATGTTTAATCATAATAACAGTAAATTTGAACACCAAATTAACAATATATAAGTGGTAGTGTTCAGTTCTTGGGAAAGAAGAAGCAGAGCTTGTGTTGCGTGTTTTCCCAGATCTGGACACAACCATGAATGTGAATGAGAAACAAAAACTGCTCATTCCTTTCAGTAGGAGAAAAAAAAATGTAGGAATTAATAGAAAAAGAAATTAGTTAAAAATCAATCAATGATCAACCCACAGGAGGACCGGACTAGACAGTCAGGCGAAAGGGAGACAGGTCTAAATAAAAATCATTCAGGCATGATTCAGCAGATTGATTCAAATGTTTTTTTCAAGAATTCAAAGTTGAGGTCAACGAAGGATCTAATTGTTTTCTTACGTTTGTTTATATTTTCTATATTTCGTAGTTCAGTGGGAACTTGATTGACAAGTTTTGGTCCAAAATAAGTAACAAACCTTTGGGTATATACGTTTTTACAGAAAGGCACACTAATTGCTCTCTCGGATCTGGCTCGAGTGTTGTGTGAGTGTGTCAGATATGTAGGAGGCGAGTTCATTGTCCATATTATACAGTGATAGGTGTATAATTTTCTGATATTGAATAAACCAACCTCCCTATATAAGCTCTCAGTTGGATGTCTTCTATCTTTTTTCAGTAGTATTTTAAGCAAGGTGTTTTGAATCACTTGAAGATTATGTAAGTGTGTTTTATTCAACCCACCCCAAACAATAATACAGTACCTTATAACTGATTCAGCTAATGCATCGTATGTCATTAATAATAGATGTTTATTTAGTTTGTCTCTAAGTTGGTAGAATTTGAAAGTAAGTTTCCTAAGTCTTTTCACGAGAAAATCTACATGTTTGTCCCAGCGTATATGTTGGTAAAGGATCACACCTAGATATTTAATTGAGTCAGTTTTTTTTATACGTGGACAAGAACAAATTATGGGATTTTGACAATTGGGGGTATGTATGAAAATGTTTTTCTCTAGTGGTTGGTCTCTTATTGTTGATGAAAAGGTTAAAAATTTTGTTTTGTCGATGTTTAGACTCAGGAGACTAGAATTCAGCCAGGTGAATATAATGTTCAATCCGTTTTGTGCTTTTGCATAAGTAGAGTCCCATGTGTTACCATAGAAAATCAATACCGTGTCATCAGCAAATGAAACGATATCACCATCGATGTTTTTCAAGTTGTAAATGCTGTTAATATATATCAGGAACAGGATTGGCCCCATGACAGTGCCCTGGAGTACACCTATGGTGACCGGTTGTGTCTGGCTATAAGTATTATTTATTTACCAAATA
The DNA here is from genome assembly GCA_032362365.1 of Zygogramma bicolorata. Lineage (NCBI taxonomy): Eukaryota > Metazoa > Arthropoda > Insecta > Coleoptera > Chrysomelidae > Zygogramma > Zygogramma bicolorata. The sequence continues at coordinate 55,154 of JAVJAQ010003895.1, forward strand.
TTGATTTGCTGAAACATGACGGATAGAGAAGTGATGGATAGAAATCATCTCAAAAATGAACATTTCTACAATTGAAAAATGTTTGGTGAAGTAGGAAGCCAAAAAATAATTCTTCAAGCTTCATTCTCTCCAGAAAAATACCCAAGTTCCTAAATATCATTGAAACGATGCCTGGTTTGGTTATAGGTGAATAAATGGCACCAAAATATCAATAAAAATTGTTCTTTCACGAGTTGAATATTTCGGAATCGTTTGAAGCCTCTAGTGAATGTGTTCCATAATTTATCAATTTTTCCACTGGGGAGTTCTTGAGGTGATTTACTCTGAGCGAAACAAGATCTTGTCTGGGCTGGAATGAAATATTATCCTGGCAAGTGAGATTATTTCTACAAATAGCTCTCTAGTTAGCTTTGTGTAGATATTTCCTATGTATATGTTATCTATTCGATTCAATTTTAGTATGCTTGGTATACAAATTAAGCATGATAAAGTGATTTCGGTGTAACCCAGTGCCCACTGTGCCATATAGGCAGGAGAGAAGCTGTCTTAGATGGACTCTTTTTTTCTCGATCAAATTTCAACACTGCTGAATACAAAAAACACCAGTTTTGAAATAAATGAAACAAAAATTCAGACGAAGGTTGTCAACAATAACATTAAACCTACGTCAATCTCGTCAATCTGAAACCGACATCTGACAGATTTTCGAGAATGCTAATATAATGCCTCCCTTATAATAAAATAAGGAAGCTTTCACAATCGTCGCTGGTTTTTCGCCAACATATTTTGTTCCAAAATGTTTCGTTCTAAAATTGTTCGTTTCCGTTAACCAGCTGACGAACGTCAACCCTCAGAAGTCGAAACTTGTGCGAGCAATGGATCAACGAGGCCTTACCTTTTAACGTGCGATTAACCAGCTCAACAAGATCGAATCAGTGGATACACCAGGTTTTTAGGAACCTTAGAGCCAATTCATACATCTCTGTTTCAAGCAGAGTTCAGGAAGGCACGATTTTCGAAGAGAAAATGAAATGGAGATTGAACATTGAAATATCATTGGCCATTTTTCAGTTACATCCTTTTTCATTCGGACGAATTTTACAAATTTGGTACCTACATAAATCAAGCTTTAGTCCTCAATCCTTGATTGACAGTTAGTTCCACACTCGAAGAATCAGGTGTTTATCTATACTGATACTAGCTGACCCGGCCACGCGTTGCTGTGGCTAAAGTTTTTGTTATATTACATTATAGTAAACAATCTAAGAGGAACAATAAGAGAACATCAGTCACGGAGTCCACTATGCTTTTTCACACAGATGGTATTTGTAGAAAAATATGGTGATCTCCTTATTTGACTTTCTACTACTATAACCCTTTAGTACAATGAAATTATTTACGAACAAAGACGAAAATGTTGATGTTGGTATACAAATTCACTGGATTGAGATTTGAAGGGGAAGTACGTTGAACACAATTAATTAGAATGTTCTTACACTTGATATTAAGCAGAAATCAATAGGTACAAAATAAAAATTTATCAGATTTATTATTTCCATTTAATTTTATAACAAATATAAGTATATTACAGTATGATACAGTAAATAACATGTGACGCTTAAACTCATGAATGAGGTAGGCAAGGCAGACAGTCTTAAACTTTTAAACATTAATATCTATTTTTTTGAATTATAAATACTATCAATTTCAATTTGATTTAACACCAATCGGTGCACAATGTTTTTGGTTAACCTGTCTTTAGCTAACACAAATAGATTCGACGGTTTCCCAACACGTGAACACGCAACATATAGTTGCCCATGAGAAAAACATGGATTTTCCAAATCTAAACCATTTGTGGTTGTGCATGACCTTCTGCTGTCCTGATTCTTTGAGCTGGATTTCTTGATTCAATTTGTTCTGCCAACTGATGGGCTCAGCAGCGCCATCTATTGATAACTTACTCAACCCAGTCGAAAGGTATCGACATCTTGATTCAATTTGTTCTGCCAACTGATGGGCTCAGCAGCGCCATCTATTGATTACTTACTCAACCCAGTCGAAAGGTATCGACATCTGTTAGAATCATTTGGAGTTAACAGATAATTGTGACTGTCAAATAATAACAGACAAATAATTAGCAATGAATTAAAATTGCGACTATAATTTGAGATTTAAACTATCCTATCTCTCAAGTTGGATCGAACTGCACATGGTGTGCGAATTTTATTATAATCGGTTAAGTGGTTTAGGAGTCCATTGAGGTCAAACATTGTGACACGAGATTTATATATATTAAGATTAAGATATAAAGAGGTTCATTTCTGACTTTGATTTTTTGTATTTTCGTTTGTTTCAAGGTGGTAATTTTCGGAAATTCAGTGAGAAATGATAGTATACATGAATCAAGTCGGAGAAAAGCGGGCGAGATTTTATTCTTCAACGGTGTGCGCTGACTAAACGGTTCGTTATAGACGAACATAATGCCGAAAATGTTGGTCTCTATCAGTTCTACAAAAAAGGCCGTGTTACCATCAAGCCAGCTTTTATATATGAATCACTACAAAGGTTTTTCATTAATCTGTACATATAAAATGTTTTGTGTTGAAAAACTGACTGACGAATTAATGCACAGCCTAAGCCGTTGATCGTAGAGATCTGAAACTTGGAGGGTGTGTTTTCTGTAAGCAAGGGCACATCCAGATTTTTTTTCGGTGGGAGTTAATTTTCAATTTCAAGATTCGAATATATATATATATAAATATATATATATATATATATATATATATATATATATATATATATATATATATATATATATATATATGATGCGTTGTTTTTTCGGGTTTTATTCCGTGTTCTGTGGTTTTGATCCTCTGAAGGATAATTCTCACAACGTTTCGACAAAGTCTCATTTGCCATCTTCTAGGTGATGTCTTGAGTTTCGATCTCCGAACTCGACATCGATCGTTTCGGCAAAGTCTCATTTGCCATCTTCTAGGTGATGTCTTGAGTTTCGATCTCCGAACTCGACATCGATCGATCGAAACTCAAGACATCACCTAGAAGATGGCAAATGAGACTTTGCCGAAACGTTGTGAGAATCATCCTTCAGAGGATCAAAACCACAGAACACGGAATGAAACCCGAAAAAACAACGCATCATACTTCGTCCGTGAGAATCTTCATGCTAACATATATATATATATATATATATATATATATATATATATATATATATATATATATATATATATATATATATATTCCAATTATAAAGTTCACAATGGAAATCGAAAGCAATAACTCCCTTCTATTCTTAGACGTCCTCATCACAAAAATCAATGACTCCTTGACACCCACACGGTCTATAGGAAACCAACACACACAAACCGATACCTTAACGCAAACTCTCACCATCATCCTGCACAAACCAATGCCGTTGTGAAATCCCTCATCCACAGATCTATCAACCTCACTGACCTCCATAACAAACCACAGGAACCAGCCCAACTCAAATCAGCCCTTCTTCAAAATGGATTCACAGACCATCAAATTGACAGATCCATCCGCCGCCATCAAACTTCTCCTTCCATTCCTAGAGACCCAACAGACAACAACGTTCTCCACAAAGCTTTCCTTCCCTACATTAAAGGAGTTACTGACAAAATCAGCCGAATTCCTCAAAAAACAGGACATAAAAACGATATTTACAGCCAACAATAAAATCTCCACATTCCTCCGCTCCCCCAAGGACAAAATCGTCAACGAATCACAGGGTATGTATGAAATACCATGTTCTGATTGCCATAGAACATATGTAGGCCAGACCAACAGACGTGTGACAAGTAGAGTGTACGAACATCAACTTGCTGTCCGAAAATCAGACCCATCTTCAGCTCTGTCCAAACATCATCAAGAGACAGGACATAACATAGACTTTGAGAACACTAAGACCATCGCCACAGCAAAAACACTACAAGCTCGTATAATTCGCGAGGCCATCGAAATCGAGAAGCGACCTTCCTGCTTGAATAAACGTGACGACGGTCAGAGACTTCCAACTGCATGGAAACCGCTAAAAATATATATATATATATATATATATATATATATATATATATATATATATATATATATATATATATATATATATATATATATATATATATATGCTGGCTGGAACTTCCGGTTGATCCGCGTCTGGAAAGATTTACTTGTCTACGTTTCGACTCCCATTTCGGAGCCATTTTCAAGACTTAGTGACCTTGCGTCTAGGTCTGAGTTGTCTCACTAGCTGGCTATCATCACTGGAGATCGAGGATGCGTAGACAAGTAAATCTTTCCAGACGCGGATCAACCGGAAGTTCCAGCCAGCACATTTCTGACCGCGGAAGCCTAGCCGATCAAATATATATATATATATATATATACTTCGTAAGGGGAGTGATTGACCAGGACGGTATGGACAGATATTCGTCTCACAGTTCTTGAGAATGAATTCAAAATGGAATTCGAAACGTCGAACGAATCAGAAGATACCTAACGGATAAAAAACCCAGAAAATTCATCTTACATATCGAGGATCCGTGAAAACATCAATTTCTACATATACATATATATATATATATATATATATATATATATATATATATATATATATATATATATATATATATATATATATATATATATATATATATATATATATATATATATATGGAAGAATCCTTTAAATATTCGGGTGTGCAGTCAACAAGGAATTGGAAAAAGTGAACTCTTTATTCTGTTCAAGCTTTCGAGTCTTTATTGGCTCTTCATCAGGAACTCTACAATGAATTAGGAAAATTGTGAGAATAGAAAAGTTTTTTAACATGTGCTTACTTACGAATGTGAGGTTAATTATATTATATTTGTACCATTAGGTCGATGTGTTTGTGATATGTTGTCCTTCATGTTTTCATTAAAAAAGGATTATTAACCTCACATTCGTAAGTAAGCACATGTTAAAAAACTTTTCTATTCTCACAATTTTCCTAATTCATTGTAGAGTTCCTGATGAAGAGCCAATAAAGACTCGAAAGCTTGAACAGAATAAAGAGTTCACTTTTTCCAATTCCTTGTTGACTGCACACCCGAATATTTAAAGGATTCTTCTTCAACTTAGACAGTCGTCTAACCTTCTCACACAATATATATATATATATATATATATATATATATATATATATATATATATATATATATATATATATACATATATATATATATATATATATTAAAAAATATTAAAATTTGAAACTGAGTTTTATTCAAACTAACCAAAAAATATTTTTATAAAACACAATTTATTATAACTTGATGTCCAATTTTCAGAGTGCAGTGTAACGGATAAAATGACAAAAACGATCCATGCCGCATGGGCGAATTTTATTTACAGCAATTAGCAATGTAAATATTGCATGTGTTTTGCTCTTTTGGTATTTGGTAGTAATAGTTAACTATTCAATTTCGGGTCTCTTTCGGGGGGGAGGGGGGGTTATAACCCCTGAAACCCCCCCTTGGGTGCGCCCTTGTCTGTAAGACGTAGGCATACGACAAGAGAGGGGTTGTCAGAAATTTCTTCTCCTGAGGTGAAAAACAGGATCAAATTTTATATGGGACGACGTGATTCCTAGGTCCGATCCACTTCACATATTGCATAAATATTCTTGAACAGAATTGATGGAAGACGTGTTTCGTATTTCATTAAGATTCATCGCCCAACGGGGTGAAAAAGGGGTTAGTCCTTGAATGCAAGAAAATACCTCATCGAAAGCCCATACAACTGCAGCAAAATAGCATACCATAGCTCGCAGGTAATAAATCAATAATAATAATAATAATAGCATTTATTGCCCAACAGTAAACCATTTACAGAGCAATTTGTTAAACACAATGTAATAGTACACATCAGAAATATATATGCAATGAAATCAACAAATTATAATTACAAATGAATTTTCAATTGATTCCTTAATTCTACGATACTGCATGTAAAAATGTCACAATGTTCACTTATTTTATTAAAACTCGTGCACATTGAAGTAATGGGTGCTTTCAATAACATATTAGTACGAGGCCTTTTGCACCAAAAGAAATCACCTTGTCTGGATTCTAAACGTGGCACCAGGATATTGATAGAGGACAATACATCAGGACAGTCAATTTTACCAGTGAGGAATTTATGTAAGAATAATATGGCAGCCTGTTGTCTGTGTTTCTCTAGTGATATGAATCCAAATCTGTCTAACAGTTCAATGTAATTCGAACCTCTAGGTGGGTATGTTCCATCCATTTTATAACACAAAAATATTAATAATTTTTTCTGAACCTTTTCAATGGACTGAATATAGTGATTGTAAATAGGACTCCATATTAAAGAGGCATACTCTAATTTTGACCTCACAAAATAGTAAAACATCGATATCAAAGCACAAGATATATTGAGGATATGCCGTCCTTCGGAGGGGACGTAAAGACGGTGGTACCGAGCCTAACATCCGTTGGGCTCGTATAAGATCCCCACCTCTGGTTGAGTTTGAATTTCCTATCATGTGAATGAAAAGCAAATCTCAGTCATCGACTCCTTGTCCTGAATTCTTCAGAGCCCGAAAAATATTGAATTCAATAATTTTCTGAGTTGAATCAATGTGACTCAATGAAATGGGAACCTTTTGTTTTCATGACGTTCCTTGGGTGAAGTACAAGCCTCACTGTAATTTTTTTCTCAAATTCCAAATGAGCTTATGACTTCGGTTGCATTACCTTGAATGGAACTTTTTAAATAATGAAAACGTCAATGTCGGAAAGCTTCGAATTAGTATGAATGAGATTATTGAATATGTTATAAAATTCCAACCACTGCTCATATATTATGATCCATGAAAAGTTGTAATTTACACCGTAGGTAATTTGGCATTAATGCTTCTATGGTGATAGTGTGACATTGTTTCAACCGAACGATTTAAACCATAATCAAGATCTTTCATGAAAGTCGCAATTGCCAGATTTATTCTGTCAATTGACACATTCAATCCGTCACTTGACAGATCAAAAGTGGCAATTGCGAGATTTTTTATTAATTATTCTATTATTTTAATTAACACGCTTTCATTATTAGCTTGGGTTATAACTATGTATATGTAACGGAATCTTTGAGCATAATTTTCACCAATTTCCAGAAGTCTGATTAATTGGAAACTTTGCATACGTATCAAGGACCGATGACAATGCAGTAATTTGATCATAGTTTTCCATTATCCTTATAAGGACCACCAGGATTAAATTAGCTTGGGTTGTAACTATGTATGTAACGGAATCTTCTTCAAACGTCAAATAATGTTGACATTACTTATCTAACTTGATCCTGTCAAAGTTCGATGTCTGCGCCGACAGCAGTTTTTTTTCCCATTTCTTTACGGCGGAGGGAAAAATGTTGTCATGACAACAATATGAAACATGTCACAAAGCAACAATACAAATGTCATTAACAACAATTAAACATCATTTTTATTTATAGTAATATTAAAAGTGCAATTAGTTAATGAAGCATTTCCAAAATTGAAACCGTGCAAAAATGTTCCCGACTCTTGATACGCATTGGTAATTGTTGATGATACTGATGGTCGAGCACAACTTTCAGCAATCATTCCCGATGTTGGCGAATCATGAGGGTTTGAAATTTTTTGAGCATTATCGTTCTTATTTCTTATTGAATCCTCTATATATCCTTCGGCAACCGTGCTTGATTTCCAGCCCCCATGTCGTTTGAGGTATTCTAGATTTCCGCCTCCATCAATTAAAAGTATTGCTGAAGTTCGTCGTAAACAGTGACCCGTGTATGCGCTTGCATCGTTTAAATTCAAATAACTAGCTACTTTTTGGGCTACTGCGCTGATCGAATGTATTCCCATGACGCTTCGGTAACACTTTCCATTTTGGTACTTTATAAAAAATCGGTTTTCTGTGAAATTTTCAGGCCGCAGTGATGCATACTTTTTACACAGTTAAATGTAGTTTTGACCAATTATCGTAAAAGATCTAATTTGTCGTGTTTTACTGTCTGGGATTTTGATAATTATTACATTTTCTTTATCCTCAATGTCCACAGTCTTCATTTTTACCAATTCGTCGCATCGACAGGCGCCGGTAACCCCAATTAACAAAACAATCTGAAATATTTTTATAATTTAGTAGAGTATACTACATGCTTTGCAATATAATTTTTTTCACCTTCAATCCTAAATACAACTCATCTGGCGCTTCAAACAAAAATTTATCAAACTCGTCTTTAGTGAAAACTTTAGACTTCTTTGCAGTATATCCTTCGCTTGTCTTTTTCAGAAAGGCACGTAACTTTAAAAATTTGCTTATATCCACATTTTTTCTAATAACTAACTCGGATTTTATCATAGAGTATCGTGACCACATTGTAGAAGATTTCCATTTATTTTAATTTTCCATTATATTAAAATATGCCAGTAAAACGTCTTCGGTAACTTGCCGTACTCCTCTTGTATCGCACCACTCTTGGAAGTGCTTGTACGCTAACCGATACTTTATTCCGGACTTGGAGGGCCCCAAACGTGCTACTGCATCATTAGCCGCGGATTCAATTTCGTTTAGGTTTTCCATTTTCGCACTAAATTTGCGATTGCGGTTGCAACAACAATAAGCTGTCTTCAATAACATAAAATAATTGTCAAACAACTGTAACCAGGGAGACGCAAATCCCACCGACGACTTAATTATTTTAATTTCTAACATCTAGACGACTTTGATAGTTGTCACAGTTAATTTCGAGTAAAAATAGCGTATGAATTGTACTATTTATGGTTGAAAATTGCTACGTCTGAAGAAAAAATAGTATACTTTATTCGGCAAAGAAGCGACTTTTCTTGACTTGTCCTCTATTACGCGCCGAACGAAGTGAGGCGCGTAATATCGGGCGCGTCAAGAAAAGTCATGCTTCTCCGCCACATAATAGTTATTTATGTAATAAGGATCATAAAGACGATCATTATGGTACAAGTCGTGAATGTTATATATTGAGGATATGCCGTCCTTCGGAGGGGACGTAAACTCGGTGGTATCGAGCCTAACATCCGTTGGGCTCGTATAAGATCCCCACCTCTGGTTGAGTTTGAATTTCCTATCATGTGAATAAAAAGCAAACCTTATTCATCGACTCCTTGTCCTGAATTCTTCAAAGCCCGAAAAATATTGAATTCAATAATTTTCGGAGTTGAATCAATGTGACTCAATGAAATGAGAACCTTTTGTTTTCATAACGTTCCTTGGGTGAAGTACAAGCCTCACTGTATTTTTTTTCTCAAATTCCAAATGAGCTTATGACTTCGGTTGCATTACCTTGAATGCAACTTTTTAAATAATGAAAACGTCAATGTCGGAAAGCTTCGAATTAGTATAAATGAGATTATTGAATATGTTATAAAATTCCAACCACTGCCCATATATTATGATCCATGAAAAGTTGTAATTTACATCGTAGGTAATTTGACATGAATGCTTCTATGATGATAGTGTGACATTGTTTCAACCGAACGATTTGAACCCTAATCAAGATCTTTCATGAAAGTCGCAAATGCCAGATTAAATCTGTCAATTGACAGATCAAAAGTCGCAATTGCGAGATTTTTTTTTAATTATTATTAATTTTTTTATTTTTTATTATTAGCTTGGGTTGTAACTATGTATGTAACGGAATCTTTGAGCATAATTTTCACCAATTTCCAGAAGTCTGATTAATTCGAAACTTTGCATACGTATCAAGGACCGATGACAATGCAATAATTTGATCATAGTTTTCCATTATCCTTATGAGGACCACCAGGATTAAATTAGCTTGGGTTGTGACTATGTATGTAACGGAATCTTTGAGCATAATTTTCACCAATTTCCAGAAGTCTGATTAATTTGAAACTTTGCATACGTATCAAGGACCGATGACAATGCAATAATTTGATCATAGTTTTCCATTATCCTTATAAGGACCACCAGGATTAATAAATTCTTTTATAGATCCTCTGTAGTGGAGTAAAAAAGATAGAGCTAGCGCGCGTTCTGCGCATGCCTGCAGTTTCGGACTTACTCTTTCGTTCGGGCACTCGGCACAGCACAACGGAGGCAGAAACGTTTTCAGGGTAGTTGCGTTCTCACAATGTTCATTCCTTATCTTACATGCGTAGGTGTACATGAGTTTGATACATGCAAATTACTGTATATGATATTTATGTAACATATAATATGATAACCGTGATTTACAAAAGGCATCTAAATTATAACAAAATAATCAGAACACAAATTTCAATCTATTTATATTATGGAACAAAATTTGGTAAACAATAATAAAGCTTTGAAATTTAATTAGACCTTTGGAAAAATGGCTGATCGGGTCTTAATTGTGTTAGTATATTCCACGGTTACCTCTCTCTGTGCCAAGAATATCTCCCAATTACGGCCGTTCAAGGATTACGTCTGTTCAAGGACAATTTCTACACAGCTTTAGTTTTACAGTCGGTAAAAAAGAAATTAGTTATAGTTAAAACATATTCAATCATAAATTCTCACCAACTAAAATAAAGTTAACAAATTTCAATTTAAATGAAATGATGAGATTGCGGAATGATTCGTAAGAAATTTCACATTTCCACTAGAAACTAATTGATAAATTGAACTAAAAAATTAAAAATAAATAATAGTTTAAAAAACTAAAAAAACACGCTTTTATAGCTAACCGAACTGAAAAATAGAAAATAATTTTTAATTACAAAAAGTTTATATTACGGTAGTAGAAGGCTAAACAATCATTCATAGTCAATCAGCTCAAAATAAAATTATAATAAAATTTAAGTAATTAACAGAATAAAGTAATTCAGAGTAAAAAGCGTGGGGTGCATTTTACTACATTTCATAAGTCTCCTCTCAAAGATAATTACCGATAGAATGATTGTAATATATAATATATCAAGCACCCCACGATTTTACTCTGAATTACTTTATTCTGTTAATTACTTAAATTTTATTATAATTTTATTTTGAGCTGATTGACTATGAATGATTGTTTAGCCTTCTACTACCGTAATATAAACTCTTTGTAATTAAAAATTATTTTCTATTTTTCAGTTCGGTTAGCTATAAAAGCGTGTTTTTTTAGTTTTTGAAACTATTATTTATTGCTATGGCACTAATACGCCGTCGTACGAACCAGACCAAAGGTGAACCCCTCATCAACAAGGAAACCCCGCAACAAAGTACGGCTGCTCGAGCACGATTATGCAACGCGAGAGAAATTCTCGCCGCCCACGCGATACGGAAGATGTGTCCGCCCTGGGCGGACACGCAACGGCGGGCGGGCGCCGGGGGGCGGTTTCGTGCCTCGATATTGAATTAAGAGGGCGGGAAACGCGTTCAGAAGAACACCGGACGGGTTCTCGTCGCTCGCTAATCGTCGAGAATTATTATTATGACTGGTCGTTATGATAATATAACAATAAAATACGTACAGTGCGGTCGTAAATAGCTTTTTCACCCTTTCTTACAAGGTATTGATGTCGGACAAAGTACACACATTGGGTTTTATAGAGAAGCGATAATAAAGTCGAAGTGGCGCTATGATGCTATTTTGAAATTCCAGAATATGATCAAAATTATAACTAATATCACTTGACATAGTCAGTGGGCATACTTGAAGACTGGCGTTAAATCAAATCATCTTTCGAACAATCTGTTCAGGCCAGTCTCAAATTACCTACACAGTAGGTTTCGGCTGGCACCTGTCAAAAAACAACTCCTCCCCTGGCTAATACCACGAAGAACATTGAATTATATCCGACCGGTGCCAGTACAGGTTTCTTCACAGAAGTAAATTCTGCATTTGCTTTCGTCGATACAAATGAAGGAATTGATTTTCAATTATAGGGACGGACACACTTGCAGACCGGTTTCGGGCTATTTGGCCACTCGTCAGTGCAAGGCAGTGCCATCATCAACATAAAGTCGATGATTTCCCATAATTAAAAATCAAACTCCTTCACGAGTATCAAGCCCCTTGACTGACTGCCTTGCACTGACGAGTGGCCAAATAGCCCGAAACCGGTCTGCAAGTGTGTCCGTCCCTATAATTGAAAATCAATTCCTTCATTTGTATCGACGAAAGCAAATGCAGGATTTACTTCTGTGAAGAAACCTGCACTGGCACCGGTCGGATATGATGCAACGCCCTTCGTGGTATCAGCCAGGGGAGTAGTTGTTTTCTGACAGGTGCCAGCCGAAACCTACTGTGTAGGTAATTTGAGACTGGCCTGAACAGATTGTTCGAAAGATGATTTGATATAACTAATATGTTGAACAAGCACAATTCATGATTAACATTTAGGTGAAGAGTTAAAAAAACACTAAAAAACGATAATAATCGCTTACCAAATATTTATGGTTTTGAATAATCAAACACTGTTTTTTTGATTAAATTGAACATAAACATGAATTTTATGTAAAGCTGAGACAGGAGACCAGAGAATGTTGGATCCATTTTCCCTCGTAAATTGCGCTGATGTGACCTGGGAGTGAAAATACTGAAGAAGCGAATAAAAATCGGACTTCTATAATAGTCTACCTGATATGAAATGCGATTTTGGAATTTCAAATACTGCGAAGCATTGTTTGTAGAGATAAAGTTATTCAATGACTCTGCAACAATTTACGCTATATACAGTATAATGAGTGATATTGAAAAGGGTGTCGAATTCTTTGTCCGACACTTTTTCATTTTAAAAATTGTATCCCTTCTTTGTTATTGATATTTTCTTATTATGCATTTGACATTTTCGAAATGAAAACAATAATTATCATGATTTCAAGGGGAATCCAACGCAAAATCCACCTCAATTTTCTTGATCAACAAGATAAAATGTACTAGTGAAAATTTCACCTAAATCATTGTTAAAAACCGTATTATTGATTTTCAGCAAATTCAATTGAAAAACCACCTCGAGAGACTGCCTATTTCTGAGTTTAGTATAGGTTATGTTCATGAATTTGTTATATGTTTCCTGATAATTTCCAATTCTTGTTACTTTATTCATCAGTCCAGCGCTAGTGTGACTCATAACCATATCGTTTATTTCTATACTATGACTCCAGAACATTTATGATTCTGGGATTTCTGGAACTATCTTCGAATCTTGAAAAATGTGTTGAAAAAACAATATATTTTCTAACAATAAAAAATAATTTACCAGTGAAAGTTACCTAATTTATCATGCAGTTGGATATTAGATTCTGCACTATTAACGACAATAGAATAGAATAGAATGAAGTGGAATGGAATAGAAACGTACGGTAAGCTAAAGTAAGGTAAGGTGAGGTAAGGAAAGGAAAGGAAAGGAAAGGAAAGGAAAGGAAAGGAAAGGAAAGGAAAGGAAAGGAAAGGAAAGGAAAGGAAAGGGAAGGGAAGGAAAGAAAAGAAAAGAAAAGGAAAGGAAAGGAGGGTAAAGAAAAAAATGAAAGGAAGAAAAAGAAGAAAAGAAAAGGAATGGAAGAGAATAGAACGATCTTTATGAATGTATATTCATTTTGATTTTTGGTTCTTCTTTCTTTCCTTTTCCCGCATTATATATAAGCAGTTATAATGTATGTATAATTAGTATTCTACATTGTAATCATTATAACATAACTGACACAAATTTCAATGATTATTTATACGAGATAAATATTCTGGTACGATTATGACACGTATAATAACAAAAATGGAAATTTAAAAAAATTTGGGGCATACTACATTATTCAAAGATTACATTGATATGCTAGTTGTTGGTCAAATGATGAATAGTGGAATTGAAAAGATCAAAAAGATGTGAAGGTTATAATAATTAAGAAAACGATTTAGATGTGATCTGGTGTCGTAGTAAACGTTGGTATGAAAAAAATTTTCGACCTTAATTTTAATAATGTTTAGAGGAACTATTTCTGTTGTAGAGGACGGTAGATGATTGCATGTTCTCATTGTAATGAGGAACCTTTTTTGTTCACCTTATAATTGAATTGAAGTGGTATATACTTGTTTCTGTTGTGTGTGTGTGTCATAGTTGTGGTCATCCGTGAATTGTTCAAATCCATGTTTTTTTCTTTTCGAATGCTAATGAAAAAAGATGATAGAGATACAAATTTGTAATAGTGGGTACTCACAGTCTTTCAAATTGACTCCTACAGGATTCGGCTCGTTTTATTCCAACAGTGGCTCTAAGAGCTCTTTTTTGTATCATGAATGTAGTGTTTATATCTACTGAATGTTCTTAAAACTCCATACCAGTCTATATCATATTGGACTTGGCTGTAGAAAGACCTATGCTTTTTTCTCAAGGTGGATATTGCCAATGTTGCACTATGAATGCAAAAATCAGGACAAAAATTCACACAATAGCATCAATAACAATGAGAATGTGAGAAGGGACCGAAACAACAACAATGTGAAATGAAACAAGAACGAAACCGAGTAGAATATTTGACATATTGATCGAATACTTCAAACCGAAGTGTCAAACTCATCTGTTGAACTGACTAGCTTTCTATGAGGCGACCTTATCTACGCAAACTTTGTGTACTTATCGTCATCGATGTCAAAATTCACCCGTTATCTGCCGCCAAAAAATGCAAGCTCTAACTCTGATTTTTCAGATCGAGATGATTTGACTAAAAAAGGTATATCACTTAATGCACCACGGTTTCTATGCATCTTGATGTTTACAGGTTTTAAAATAAAACTATAAACACGATACCTAATCTGCCCTTCTCGATGTAAAAAAAAGAAGCGGTGGTAAACCCCTCTACTATAAAAACTTCCGATTATCGCAACTCTCCTTATTATTAGCTGTCGTTAAGCTATATGACGTTAACGATTTTTCAAGACTACTGCCGTATGATTATTCCTGTCAGAACATACTCGATAGTTATTATTATGTGTAATTCTTACTGGAAATACTCTGCGTCAAGAACATGATACACATTATTCCAAATTGGACGTTGTGTATTCATTATGCGGAAACGTTTCGCGTTTTGCACAAGCATGCGGACATTGCAGCTCATTGAGAAGTGCATCGAGAATAATGTATTTTCAAAATCGAAGGGTATTTAATATCTCTTTGACAGCCATTGATAGGGCAAGCTCATATTATTGAAAACTAGAATTATTTCAACACCGACGTTTCGACTTTCTTGACGTCATCTTCAGGGACCTATTCATGAATGGAAATAGATCAATATTCTGAACACTCTCGAAACATTTGCTGGCCCAAAAACCCAGAACTGTAATCAATAGTTTATATTTGCCGATTCGTGATAGTAGAAATATCCACCACGTAACTTTGCTATTGAAAATTCATGATGCTTTCATAATTTCGTCACGGCAACAATTATATTCGTTATTCCATATTTGGGAAAACAATGTGCTCCAATTCATTTGTGCCTTTCACTTATTCATCGTGATTATGTTTCAAAAGGTACCAACAAGGCATTCGATATTTATTGGAATGTGAACCAAATCTTGGCATCAAAGAAAATGAAATATATGCTTGAGGTATTCACCAAAGCAATTACTGAAACGACTATACCATTTGGGGTCGGTGACAAAGTTTTTGAAACCTTGGATTACAATTATAATTTAGCGATATAGGTATTATGAACATTCCAGCAAGTGTACAGATCACAGAAACAAGTTTAGATAGACAACGGCATACTTGTATAAACCGAAAACTATTCCACATTCATGAAGCGATTATTGACCTCCACTATACAACGAGATTGAATGTATCACAGAAAGATGTACAGAATAGAAATGCAGAATTCTGTATTATCGACAGGCGAGAAAGATTCTCCACACTTGGTTCGATCGATAGAAATCAACAGATCAAGAATCTATCTCACCACCTATATTACAACACATCTAATCGCGAGAAGGAGTTTTCTCCGGAAAAAATGGCGTCACGTACCCTGAGACAACTTACATTATACAGTGTGGTCCACTAAGTCTGCAACAAATGGGAAACTTTTTTATTATCGATTTCTCAGAAAATTTTATTCTTGACAAAAGTTGGTGCATGTACCAAAACTATACCAAGTGTACCTGAAATGGCTTTATGACAATCACCATACAGGATAGGCCAAAAAATATAAATTTCGTTCAAGAGTAAAGTACCCTTATTTCAGAAAATATAGAAATATGTTGGGGAGAAAAGTTGCTTAGAATTAAAAGTTATGTTCAGATACGAAGTCATGGCCTGCTATTCGATTTGATACATATTTTCACTATTTTGATTCAATATGTATTTGAAGTAGCTACAATCAAATCGGTTTGGAGTATTTCTTATCAAATTAAAGTGAATTTGTATAATTTACATGGATTTGTATTTTTTTAGGTGACCGTCAACTTCTTGTTTGTTGCAACGATATTTAACAGAACTCTAAAATAACACAAATATTTTTATGTAGTTAGTAAAGTATTTGCCTCGTTAAAAAAGCACTTGTGTTATTTTAGAGTTCTGTTAAATATCGTTGCAACAAACAAGAAGTTGACGGTCACCTAAAAAAATACAAATCCATGTAAATTATACAAATTCACTTCAATTTGATAAGTAATACTCCAAACCGATTTGATTGTAGCTACTTCAAATACATATTGAATCAAAATAGTAAAAATATGTATCATACGGGGGTAATTCAAAATTTTCCAAAAGAAAAAAAAATCGAATAGCAGGCCATGACTTCGTATCTGAACATAACTTTTAATTCTAAGCAACTTTTCTCCTCAACATATTTCTATATTTTCTGAAATAAGGGTACTATAATACTCTTGAACGAAATTCATATTTATTGGCCTATCCTGTATGGTGATTGTCATAAAGCCATTTCAGGTACACTTTGTATAGTTTTGGAACATGCACCAACTTTTGTCAGGAATAAAATTTTCTGAGAAATCGATAATAAAAAAGTTTCCCATTTGTTGCAGACTTAGTGGACCACACTGTATACAATTCAAAAGATTCCACCATTCAACTCACCTAGAATTTTGAGTGAAATAAAAGCATTTTGTAAAGGCGGATTCACGCAAGCCAACTCCACTTATGAATAACTTCTGTCAATAGGTTAGAAACAAACACTTTCTCAAATGATAGTCACACTTCTTTCTATTGGTTCGCACAAATCAATTTGAAAAAAAAACATATTCGATTAGAGAACATTCACCGCTGTCGTTGAATCTCTGATAGAATCGATTGCATCGCAAGCTGACTTCCTGAAACTGTAAATGTAATTTCAGAAATATGTTGCGGAAAGATGGCACTGTTAATACGAAACATAAATTATATTACTTTCTTCTCTGCGACCATAAAAGCGGTTACACAACGTCACGATTGTTATTATACGAAAGAAAAAACCTGGCTGGAGGTTTCTTCATTGAGTCTTTGGTTGAAATATTGTCAAGTGCTTTTTCTTTGTTGAAGTCGATTTTCAGATCGGTCGATTATTCTGTGATTCGACGAATCGATGTATATTCTGGAATGTGTAGAGATTGAAACAGTATTAATTTAGTATATTATGTCTAAAAATTGAAATACCGCTATCGAAAAAACCCATTGGTGTACGATTTTCACTGGACAATTTACAAAACGTCACTCATTATGCAATAGCCTATGGAACATGTATAGAGGTTTTGTAAACTGTCTATACTCCAGTCTATGACGGTAAGAAAAGTGTATTTATCCCATACAGCACCGATTCGTATGAAAATTTGGATATAGGTTCTACTTATCCTCTATTTCAAAATCTACCCTGTGCCGAGGGTTGCTTTTTTGGAGGGGGGGTGAAAACCATCCCTACTCGAAAAAAAATATCAAAATTTTAGATTGGATCATGTAATAAACTGAAATCATATTTATATCAGTGAAATCAATCAATTGACATAATTTATGGTTCAGTAATCAGTGTCAGCTCTTAACACCCCCCCTTGTGACAGAATATCATCAGAAAATAATAATTAACATCTGTTTGCATTTAATTTGAGATTTAGCTTATATCTCCCATCTACTTCAAATTCGAGGTTGTGTCTGGGGTTTATTTTTATTCATCAGAGGTGAAAACTACCCCCATTAAAAAAAAAATTACAAAATACTAGTTTTGAGCGTGCAGTCATCTGTGAATACGTTGAATTAACCTTGATAGACAATTTCTGATCTATTAAACAGTTTCGACCCCTAAAAACCACCCTTATGATATTTTTCATTAAAAAATTATATCGAACTTGTTACTGAGTAACCGGGAAACCCAACTGTATGAATATTCAGATTGAGGCTCTACTTTAAAGTTACCTGTGTAACTTCTTTTGATTTTTTAAGGGTGAAAACTACCACATTAAAAAAAAGGTGAGTCTAGATTTGCATGTGTGATCGATTGAAATCATATAGTTTCACTACTACTAGAATACTGTTACTATGTGTAATCTTCAATATACTAATGTCCATACTCTAATTTCTACAAAAATTGTTTTTGTTTTTTTCCCATAACTCGCTTAGTCTTCAAGCAATCAAATCCAACAAAAAAGTATTCTGTAGCTTTTTTCAAGAGCTATGAGCTCATTCACATGATATTTTGTTCCAGATTATATTTTTGAAAAGGTTCATGCTGAAAGTTAGATATGGCCAGTTAAATATTGTAATAAACTGGCCATATCTTACTCCATTTTCATCCTACAGAAAAAAATGAGACACCAAAATTTTCAGAGAAGGATAACCTTCAATTTTTTACCCAAGAAAATTTTGCATGTGATCAATACTTCTCGAGTTATTTCGAAGAAATGGTGATTTTTCGCTGAATTACGTATACAATTTTTTCCCTTCAATCTCAATTTTTTCCAAAACTACGTACTTACAATTGATGAAAAACTCAGAACCCATTATTAGAACATGAATGATGTGATTCATGGAGTATCAACGATTTGTTTGAAAGGAAGAGGGAGAGAGGATGAGTTATTCACAATTTTTTTTCAACGAAAAAATAGGATTCAACATTATTTTCTTCATACCTCGGTCAGTTCTGATGCTAGAAACTTTTTTGAGTAACAAAAATAAAGGATTTTTGAAGGACTTCAAAAAAGATCCAATGAGTTTTTCCCGAAAAATGAATTGGTTTTTGGTTATTGTACGTAGAAACTTTCCATTTTGGCGTTTGAAAATACCAGTCTTTCAACAAGCAATTATTCAGCTTGTAGTGGGTTTGCATACATCACAAATGAACGATCGCCTTTGTTTTTTCAAATGCTATAATTTTGCTCTCTGTAGGTTTTTCGATTAGATGCATATTTTTCCAGTTATTCGCGAAAAAGGATCTGAAAATGTGTTTTTTTTTTTGACTGAAAACCGACAATCTCACTCGCGAATAAGTCGAAAAGTATTGCTTTTCAGAAAAAACTTCATTGAACAAAAAGTACTTAGAATTAGTCAATCTATTGATTTCCGCATTTCCAATAAAAATTTTTTTACCCCCAAGAAGTGGTGGCATCCACCTCCAGGGAGAAAGCAACCCTCGGCACAAGGTAGATTTTGAAAAAGAGGGTATGTAGAACCTGAATCCCAATTTTCATGCGAATCGGTGCTGTATGGGATAAATATACGGGAAAATGGTCATAGACTGGACTACTAGTGAAAAACACACCTTAATGGGTGTTTTTAAATTAGTCATCATAAATTTTTTATGGCTCATCAGTTTCAATATCATGTCTTGTAGATTTGCCACAGAGTTGTTGAGAAAATACATACAAGAATGATATTCAATACAGGTTTTCAAGATTGTTCTCAAGCAATTTCCGATAATTTGGTTTTTGTAACTGTACTCAATCGTAAAAGATTGTTTCGCAAATTCGGTTCTGGCCTATATTTTTTTTACTGCAAATGGGCATTTTGGAAAATTCGTTACCAAGTTCATGACACTGGGGATATAACAAAGTTCACACTGAACAAAAACTATATGAAAATATTCAATGGTTTGAAAGCTACGATGGCATTGAAATGTCCAAATTACAGAAATACACCCCCAATAACAAACCGAATATCCTAAATATATTGTTCTCATTGTTTTCTACCCATATGTAGCACATGAGAGTTCTGATCGGATATACTCCTAGGTATAATTTTTTTGAGAATATTATTTGACTAACATTAAAGTAGGGCTAATAAGATCGTACTCCTTCTCTGGACTCCATCTCGAATAATATACACCGTCTAGCACTTATCCGGAGATTAGCATACGAACGGCTTGTCTACTAGAGAATCATTTTATCTGTAAGAAAGAATTATTTTCTTCATTGACTTTATACGAGAAGCTGAGGACCAAAGTACATCCACCAGTCTGTGAGATGAAGACCAGAACATATTCCCTTCAAGCCTTCAGAATATATACAATAATCCCATAGAAAACTGTATGTGTTTATATCACGAATGAATAATAGTTTGAAAAACTAAAAAAACACGCTTTTATATCTAACCGAACTAAAAAATAGAAAATAATTTTTAGTTACAAAGAGTTTATATTACGGTAGTAGAAGGCTAAGCAATCATTCATAGTCAATCAGCTCAAAATAAAATTATAATAAAATTTAAGTAATTAACAGAATAAAGTAATTCAGAGTAAAATCGTGGGGTGCTTGATCTATTATATATTACAATCATTCTATCGGTAATTATCTTTGAGAGGAGCCTTATGAAATGTAGTAAAATGCACCCCACGCTTTTTACACTGAATTACTTTATTCTGTTGATTACTTAAATTTTATTACAATTTTATTTTGAGCTGATTGACTATGAATGATTGTTTAGCCTTCTACTACCGTAATATAAACTCTTTGTAATTAAAAATTATTTTCTATTTTTTAGTTCGGTTAGCTATAAAAGCGTGTTTTTTTATCTTTTTAAACTATTATTTATTTTTCATTTTTTAGTTCAATTCATCAATTAGTTTCTAGTGGAAATGTGATATTTCTTACGAATCATTCCGCAATCTCATCATTTCATTTAAAGCTTCACTATTGCATGGGGTACTTTCTGTTAACTTAGAGCAATCAAGTTCATCAATCCGAATATCGTCTAAAGATCTTACACGACTAAGTGCTACATAGGCTTGTCCAGCAGCAAACAATCGCGAGCCTAGATAAATTACTGCATGATCAACTGTACAACCTTGCATCTTGTGAACGGTCGAAGCCCAACTCAGGATTATTGGCAACATTCGTCTTTCAGCAGTTCCGTGGCTGTATTTCGCTGGGAACTATATTATATGTTACATAAATATCATATACAGTAATTTGCATGTATCAGACTCATGTACACCTACGCATGTAAGATAAGGAATGAACATTGTGAGAAAGCAACTACCCTGAAAACGTTTCTGCCTCCGTTGTGCTGTGCCGAGTGCCCGAACGAAAGAACGAAAGAGTAAGTCCGAAACTGCAGGCATGCGCAGAACGCACGCTAGCTCTATTTTTTTACTCCACTACAGAGGATCTATAAAAGAATTTATTAATCCTGGTGGTCCTTATAAGGATAATCAGACAAAGCTCTTTCAGTGAATATATCGAGTATGTATTTCTTGAAACCAATACGAGCAAATTTGTTATTTTTATTTCATTGTAGCTAGTTTTTTATAGTGTTTGAAACAATGTTTTTTGTTTTTTTCTTATTTTCTTTTTGTATTCCGACGTCATTTTCAGTTATTGTATATTGTGTGTAATCTTCAACTGGAAAATAATGATTATTATTATTATTATCATTATTATAATGGAAAACTATGATCAAATTATTGCATTGTCATCGGTCCTTAATACGAATGCAAATTTTCAAATTATTTAGACTTCTGGAAATTGGTGAAAATTATGCTCAAAGATTCCGTTACATACATAGTTACAACCCAAGCTAATAAAAGCGTGTTAAAAAAATAATTAATAATAATAAAAAGCTTAAGACAACGATCTGAGATATAAATTGCTCACGATAAGCTTTCGATATTTATGCAGCAAAATGTACGAAGATGACAAACATACAACAAACAGACAGATATTGTACATAGGACTGTTCATTCAGCTTATGACAAATGGGAAAATGGTAGTTTGTACAACAAAAGTGGATATGATGGCCATATCGCACGAAGGCAAAGTGGTTAATATCCAGGTAAATATTTCAAAACTCTCTTTCAAGTCATATTCATAAACAATTTTAATTTAAAGGATAGAAACTTCATTAAATTCCATACCGAACGATACAAATTTAATTCATTATGTCAAATTGAGAAAAGTACAAAAAAAATTGGTATTGGTGAGATTCAAATCAACGACTGTAAAGTGGATTGTCTCAGAGGACGTACGCCTCAACCAAATAGGCTATTTGGACTGTACAGTTTTAGGTAATTATAGGTGTATAGAGTAGATGTGAGTCCTTCAATTCCACGAAAAGAAATATCAATTGTGACAATTCAAACTCGACTCATTAAACTAACGAATATGTCAGATATAGGTATATTCATTTATGCTCAAATGAAACAACTTGGATTTCGTGTTTGTAGGTAGATCAGAATTGTGATGTTTCTGTGAGGATGTCCCTGGTATGAAATCATAACTATTCAGTTGACTGGAATCGTCTACTTATATCCGTTTAGTAAACTTTGAAAAAATGGGCATATTTACAGCGGGAGTAGAAAAACTAGTAGGCTGGATATACCAGGAAATATAATTCTACAAAGCAATAATGTTGATGAAATATGTTGTTTTCATTTTGTTGAAAGTTTTTACGATTAGGAATCGAAATAACCAAATTCTGTAATGAAACATTTGGAAAAATAGGTGTTTTCCAACTTAGAAACTAAAGTATCGAAAATGAAATAATTTTTTTGGTTGGACGCTCTTGTTCACAAGGAAATTATGTTTTGATTAAATTCTTCGTCCACTCCGTCACAAGAACATCCAGAATTTCGATACTCGATATTGCTCTCACGAATCCACTTCCAGGCGGCCTTAGGTTTCATCAGTGAAAGTCCTCCAGAAGCATCTCATAAAGAATCAATATTTAATTTTTTTTCTCCTTGGAGGATATACATATTCGATGAAAGTGCAACCTCCACTGGTAACAACAAAGATGAACCAACAAGAACTCGTACGCGAAAAAAAAAAGTCGAAACGTTGAAACCCATAAATCATGCTCCATTCTTCCATTAATCCGTTTCCATTGAATCGCCGGAAAATGGTCTGCAGTCGATGATGCTGGGGTACCACGATTTATTATCCCATACCGGACACCTAATAGTACAGCAGACCACGATAAATCACATCAATAAACTAATGTCCCACCGAGATAAAAGCTATAACAGAAAACAAATCGATGGGCAGATTTTAAATGTACACCTGCAATAGATAATAGATAATCTATTTCAGTAGTACGGGAAAATTGAGCATTTTCAAGGAAGTGGCTCTATACTGGAAAGAGAATTCCGGAATATTTTGATTCATGATTATTTTGAGGACAGAATGCTGTTCTGAGAAAATTTCTCTTCAAATCGATAAGGATATATTTCGGGTTTATTAGCCGTGGTCTGCACAAACCATTTATCAAATCTTATCACAATGACGACCTGGACATCTGGTAAGTCTGTTAGTTCAGAAATGAGCAATCAAAATAATCAAAGTAGTAATCCACCTACAGAGAATGTATTCCCAAATTTTTTATTTATTTCAGGTTGACCCGTTTCGGAAGATACGAATTATCGGCAAACACCGAGGAAAATAAGATTCACGGTAGTATATCAACGCCCTAAAAGGCCAGTAATGCAATTGAATAACAAAGACTCACAAGATTCGTACTCAGAGCAACAATTTTTTTTAAAACAGTGATAGTGAAAGTAAAGTGTCAGTGGCTCTTTGATGAAGATATGGCTCATTATTGTTATTCTCCGCCCATTACAAAAAATTCCCACTATAATTTGCTGTAGGTTACTCATGCTGGACAAAATTTCTGTTAAAATATCTGTTGCCTTGGTAACGCATTCCATCGGTCGAAAACTGTTGGTGTGAAATTTTCATTTCAATATTTCACGATATTGCATTGATCAATAAATTTTGCACAATATCACATCGAGCAATGAACTATTGCACAATATTGCATTGTGCAATAAATGAGTGCACAATATTGTATCGCGCAATAGATTTGAAAGATCGGAGACCACTTTATTTGTACACTTTGCTTCCTTTTCCTGTGAATCTGCGAAAAAAAATTGAACTCGTAGATTAATTTGGCTAATTTTCCCGGAGTATATTTGAGCCAGTGTTCGTTGTTTTGCGAATAAATAAAGCGGCGCGAGACTCGTACGCAGCTAGTCGAACGCAACATCATTATTAATGAAATGATTAATATCATTTTTCACAATTCTAAGCTCGAGAGTAATAAGTAGGTGCACGTGTTCCAGGAACATGCACAGACGAAAGATCGGAGAAGGCAGCGGTGCTCTCCTCGAAATGAATAATAATGATGAGGGTTTCTATTTCCATCAATATATATATATATATATATATATATATATATATATATATATATATATATATATATATATATATATATATATGATGCGTTGTTTTTTCGGGTTTCATTCCGTGTTCTGTGGTTTTGATCCTCTGAAGGATAATTCTCACAACGTTTCGGCAAAGTCTCATTTGCCATCTTCTAGGTGATGTCTTGAGTTCCATTATATATTATTCCATTATCAAAGACATCTAAAAAGTGTTCATGGTGAAACATAAAAATATTTGGTAGAAAAATATTTCCATATTTAACTTACATCGTAAGATAGCAAAGTAAGACTTGCATTAACACAAGAAACCAAGAAAATTTTGAGATGAATTCAAAGAGAAGAACCCAAAAGGGAAATTGACAGTAAATTATGAATTTGACATAATTACTAGGGGGTGATTACTTATTTTTATCATCATATAGGGTTATGAGAAGAAACAGGAAATGGGTTTATATATACGATTAATTTAAAAAACGATGTATTCAAAAATGAAAATATCAAATTTGCCAAGAAAAATATTTTAACAGTTTCTAAAATTTTCACTAAAAAAAAAAAAACACCTTTTGACATAAAAGAAAAATCGAATATAATTTATGAAATACCATGTACTCAATGTGAAAAAACGTATATAGGTCAAACATCAAGAAACCTGACAAGTCGTATTATCTCCCATAAGAGTGACTGTAGAAGAGGTGTGAAATCATGTGCCCTAGCGGATCATGTTATAAGTGAAGATCACGTTATGGACTTCAATAATCCAAAAGTTTTGACCATTGAGAAAAATTATCGAAAGAGAATATTTTTAGAAATGGTAGAAATTAGTAAACATGACCTAACAATGAATAAAAAAACCGACATCGAAGGTCTTAGTAAAATTTACACGTACCTTTTAAAAATACAAAATTCACAGTCTCATGAATAAAATGATCGTTGACACTTTTTGTGGATATCGACTGCCCTGGCATCAAATTCGATTTGATGTTAGGGTGGTTGATGTCTACAAGAAGTTTCAACTTTACAGTGAAGATATCGAAAAATCTCATCGTTTATTAAATTAATCGTATATATAAACTCATTTCCTGTTTCTTCTCATAACCCTATATGATGATAAAAATAAGTAATCACCCTCTAGTAATTATGTCAAATTGATAATTTACTGTCAATTTCCCTTTTGGGTTCTTTTCTTTGAATTCATCTCAAAATTTTCTTGGTTTCTTGTGTTAATGCAAGTCTTACTTTGCTATCTTACGATGTAAGTTAAATATGGAAATATTTTTCTACCAAATATTTTTATGTTTCACCATGAACACTTTTTAGATGTCTTTGATAATGGAATAAAGTATTCTGAAAGCTCAGACCTACCAAAGAGAACACTTTTAATTGTGGCCATCTGATCCTGACTGCATCCCCAAGAAGTATATCATTTCTTACCAAGTTCAGTCAAGATACTCCTGAATTTATATATATATATATATATATATATATATATATATATATATATATACATGTTAGCATGAAGATTCTCACGGAAGAAGTATGATGAATTGTGTTTTCGGGTTTCATTTCGTGTTCTGTGGTTTTGATCCTCTGAAGGATAATTGTCACAACGTTTGCCATCTTCTGGGTGATGATTGAGTTTCGACCTCCGAACTCGACTTCGGCAGTTACTCACTTCACAACATATGGTTCATTAAATGTGTATTTTTATCAACTGACCTCATAATTTTATACTTCTTTACATTTGAATGCAACGTTGACTGCAAAATCAAATAATATAATTCTGTGTT
The DNA here is from genome assembly GCA_032362365.1 of Zygogramma bicolorata. Lineage (NCBI taxonomy): Eukaryota > Metazoa > Arthropoda > Insecta > Coleoptera > Chrysomelidae > Zygogramma > Zygogramma bicolorata. The sequence continues at coordinate 81,595 of JAVJAQ010003895.1, forward strand.
CCTGAGTTCCACTGAAGGTTTTCACGGATGCTTGAGTATGCGAAATTTGTATTCTTGGAGCTTATCCGTTGATTTGTCGGTATTGACTTTCGACGTTTCGCCAACATCTCAGTTGGCATTTTCAAGAATGTTACTGCTCCTACGTCGAAAGTCAATACCGACACATCAATGGATAAGCTCCCAGAATACCAATTTCGCATATATATATATATATATATATATATATATATATATATATATAAATAATTAATCAACGCTGAACCACTGATCGTGTAGGGATCTGAAACTTGGAGGGTGTGTTCTTTATATGACTCGGGTATCTGATAAGAAAATGTTTCCCAAAATTCCACCCCAAAGGGGCTGGAAAACAGGATCAAAGTTTGTATGGAACAACGTACTTCAGTCTACTTCAATCTTACGGAAATGTTCTTCAACAGAATCGATGTGTTCTGTATTTTATTGAAATTCTTTGTCTAACAAGGAGACAAAAGGGATTTATAACATTTTCGACTTCTCGCAAACGCTCTTTCGAGTGTGGCCAGAAGGCAGAGGTGAGATAAACCTGATAAAACTCAAGTATTAAGAATTACACAATATAAATGCATCACAAAAATAGTAATTAACGCTCAACGAAGTGAGCAAGGGTCAGCTAGTTACTTTTATAAGTTATATTCTATTGGGTATGAGGCTTGCCTTCATATTCGAAGAATCTCACCAATTTGTTCCATGTCCATTCGCAATTTCCATAAAAGTTCTAATGGAATATCCTGCATATGCCAAAAAAAGCTCAGAACACCATTATTCTTCTCCAGGATATTAATTATAGGCATCACATCTTCTGTAAATGAATATGATTTCTGGTTGAGACTATATCTAGGAGCGAGACCTTAGTATGATATTAAACATTCAAATACATAGAGCAAATACTACTCACACTCGTCGCACATTTTCCCAACCAAATTGGCATCATCAGAACAGGAACAAATAAATGATCGAGTATCAATTCGTCTTCTGAAGTAAAGAAAGCTTCTTGTTGAGGGTCTCGAGTTCACATCTCGACTTGTCAGACATCTTTTCCACCCATGAATCTCCTACGACACTGGCCATTCCGTACCATTCAACGAGAGCATCGTAAAACGAAATAAATCTCTATTATTCAGCGATGTTCCGGAATGAGGATGTGTATCGCTAAAAGGCACTTACCACCACGTGCACCTCAAAAAAAGACCATCGCAATGCCGATGAGATACCGGACTTTGTTCACTGTCTTTTGTGCGGATGGACCACGAATGCAATACGCGCATTCTTTGAGGAATATCTCGCGTTTCTCGAGAGCTAGCGTGAGATTGACGGTAATGATTATGACGGGCAATATCTAGGAACTGGATGGAAAAAACTACCCCATCCCATTGTGTCGGTACGAGGACACAGAGGATAATACTGAGTGGGAAATACTGTCATACTTTATCTTCAGAGAAAATTGAACTTTACGAACCATATTAATAAAAATATTCCAATTTCCTTATGAAAATATTATTCCAGGCTCGAGATGACCTGAGGAATCCGATTAATGATATGCCATCCAAACCTCAATAAAATGTTTATGTTAAGGGACTTATGATTGAATATGAACTTTAATTTTTTTCTGTTAGTGAACTCTCCTTCTAGCATGAAGCTCTCCAATTCGTTTTGAACATTTACTGAACTTTGTGCAACGATAATCTGCTGTTGTGGGTCACAATGATATAGATATTCACCACATTTGATGCTTGTGCTAAACACCCCCAACTACCTTACTTCGTTTTGAACATTTACTGGACTTTGTGCAACGATAATCTGCTGTTGTGGGTCACAATGATATAAATATTCACCACATTTGATGCTTGTGCTAAACACCCCCAACTACCTTACTTCGTTTAGAACATTTACTGGACTTTGTGCAACGATAATCTGTTGTTGTGGGTCACAATTATATAGATATTCACCACATTTGATGCTTGTGCTAAACACCCCCAACTACCTTACTTCGTTTTGAACATTCACTGGACTTTGTGCAACGATAATCTGCTGTTGTGGGTCACAATTATATAGATATTCACCACATTTGATGCTTGTGCTAAACACCCCCAACTACCTTACTTTGAGACCCTTTTCTTGGCATGACGTCAAAGCCAACTGCGATGTCTATAAAATCTCTCGATATTTGCACCGATGGAGAGATACCTGTCAATGTTAATGAAGATTTTCCGGATAACTTTGAATGTTTTTAGAGGAGACTACCAGCTACGGACGAAAACTTTTCAGGACGGTATAACTGTCTGAACTCTTCAAAGTGGATGTGAACGGGAAGACAAAACGTTGGGCAATCATATGTGATAACAATGCATCAAGGAGAAATAAATCCACGTTCAGCGAGTACTAACTCAACTCAAAACGGTTATACAGATATAAAGTACCTATCCTTGGCATGGCTTTGGGCGTCGCCAAATAAACACAGAATACCTGGACGGAAGAAAGAGTTTTATACGTCTGGGAAAAATCTACCAGGATTGTCCAATTACAATTGATACATCCTAGGAAGAATGTCACCAAACAATAATTATGCGACCTCCAAAGAAATGACAAGTCGTTTGAATCATCATTCGATGGTTGTCGAAAGATACGGCGTGCATTTTCTGTTTCGAAGATGATGAAACAGCAGAGCACATGCTTTGTGCCTGCCTCACCGCTGCCTGATATAATAGGTTTCCGATATTTGCTAGACAGACAAATAAATCGATTTCGTTCCTTCGTTGACAAGCTGGATTTATTTGGTGGACTTTGAATTTCAGAAGTTCCAGTTAGCAAGATAATCCAGATTAAAGTCGTTGGTAAACCGGGCTTCAGAGAAATTACAATGGAGTTTCAACTTTCTTGGAAAAATTTCTCAAACAAAAAGTCAATATCTCCTAACTGTAAGAAAATAATATTTCCTTAGAGTTGTTTGTTTCCTACATAATATACAGTGTGTTCTATTTTTGTATCTAGCATAAAAATCATAAATTTTGAACAACCCTGTATAACGCAAAACAAACTTCTCTTTACAGTATCAATATACATGATCTTGATGAACTAAACACAAAATTGCGAAGAATCCAAATACCGCAGAAATAAACATTTGTTTGTTTTGGATAAGAAATATGCAAAATAGTTAATATCTCAGCAACCGTTAGAGATAGGTATAGGAGAGTATGAAGCAGAAATAATTAGAAAGTAATGATGAGTTAAAAAATGCGGTAATATATAGGGTGTCCCATTTGAAATAACAAAGTTGCTGCTACTTTCTGGTCTAGGCGGCAACGCTGCCTGCTGAAAATATTTCAGATCGACGGATCAAGAGCAATTACTTGAGTAACCAGATTTTCAGAATGATCCTATGTCTCGTTCTCCGTAAACGTCTAAGGTGCCATCGACCGTGACCCACCCTGTATATATTATATCGCAATTATATGGAAATCTAGGCAAGAATTCACTGTTAGAAATGATCCACCGAAACTTTTTCGTATGTTCGACAGACTCTCCATAAATCTGCACGAAAAATAACCGTTCTTTCCTAGGAAACACTACGTTGGGTTGGTGCAGGTCGAAGCTCCGATAAAGATTAGAAGAAAATGTGAACCGAGGAGTGTTCGAGGTGTAGTCGAAAAGAAACAGTACGGAATTATTATCGTTCAGTGACTTGCAAACAAATAACTGGAGTTGATACTAGGAAAAATATGTATTGATTGATGGTTCTCGAAACGGAAAACTATTCATCCTCTTTTTATGAGTCGAAAACAAAGATTATGAAAGTGATATTTCCGTTTCGTAGAATGAATGACACGATTTCCTGGATTACGAAATGAGGAATGTTTCCTCAGAATATTACGTGATTTGAACTTGAAAGATTTCACAGAGTATTGTGTAGTTGAACAATTGAATGACAACTATATTGAAGTTGCATTGAAGATAGAAATAATTTCAATAGTGATATGTCCATTTTAGATCTAGAATATGACTTTTTTTCACTAGCAACTTATTCTAGAAATCCATAACACCATTCTAGGGGGTCAACCATCATAGAAAAAAAATGCTAGTTCTGAACAATTATTGTCCTCTATTGGTGAAATTTTCTCACCGTTCTTGATACTTAATATACTATTATTTCAGAAAAAAACATCAGTTTTACCTCAAGAACGATATAAATTCATTAATATTTATATTCTATTTATCAGGCATGTGTCAAACAAATCCAATATTGCCAAGGATGGATTTAGAGGTGTCGAAACTTATTATACTTATGAATATATTTTACCGTTGCAAAAGGTGGGTACAAAAATCGAAGACAAAACGTTGCATTTATAACTGGTTCACATCATATTATAACGAATACGAAACATTATTGAAAGTTCCTCTTACTTTTTTATATCATTCGAAATGGATTGGGTGAAGGCAAAAAGCGAAATTCGACAATTCTAGTTTTTGTCGAATATTTCAAAAGCAACAATCTCAATCTGAAAAGTACGAGAGCGTACAGCGGAAATTCAATATATTTTTCTTAATTTCGACTTTCAAGTCAATATGAGCTTAATTTCGACTTTAAGTTCGAAATCAGTGCAAACTTCCACTTTCAACTCGAAAAATTATAGTTTGAAAAATTAAAAAATATGCTTTCGTAAAAAATGAACTGAAAAGTAAAAAATGAATTTTTGAGAATATCAATTAAGAATAGTGTAAATGAAAAAAACTTTGGAAGCATCCCACGCTTTTTCTTATCGCAATACATTTTTACACTTTCCTTAATTATTAAAATTTTGAAAAATTGTTTTTTACTATTCATGTCATTTTGTCACAAAAGCGTGTTTTGAGTTTTTTCAAACTCTCATTTATGCTTCATTTTTCAGTTGAATTTTTATGAAAGCGTGTTTTCCAGTTATTTGACTATAATTTATTTTTTAGTGGAATTTTTCATAAAAAAGTGTTTTTAAATTATTGTTATGACCATCAGCACTAAAATGCGCAACGTGAAAAGCGTCTTTAGGTAGCAGAAATTTTACAGTAGCATATAATTTTATTGAAAACTGTAAAACTCCCTATGGATTTTGAATATTGAATTTTAATCGATGATGATGAAAAAGGGTCTTACAAGATATTCAAAGTGGCTCCTTCGCCCAAAATTTCGTTTGTTCTCAAGTGGAAGAGCATTTTCCGTGATGCATTGCATTACGGATGATGAACTTCGCCCTTCATTTCACTAGATCTTTTTTTTATATGCAGATTCACACGGAAGGAAAGCCTTCTAATGTTCAAAGAACACCGCGTGAATCAAGAGACAGGAGATGCTAATTAACATTCATTTTGAATTTTTGAAGTTTGTAAGCCTCAGGAAAAACCTCTTTCGGCAAGGAGTTTTAAAACTCAGCTGTTCTATTGAAAAAAGATCCCTGAGCAAGAGAGGTTCGACAGGTCTCCAAATACACCTCAAAGGGGTAGGAATTCTGTACTCGAGTCATCCGTGGAGATATTGCCGAAGGTGGAACGATTGATAACAATTCAGAAGAGCACCGACCGTGAAAATATCTATAGAAGAGAGACGAGTCTCCGACCCTTTTATGATGTTCCAATGAAGTGAGCGACTCTGTGAGAGAAGAGTCACCAACAAGACGGATTGTCTCTCTCTGAAAAGAATCGAGAAGCCTCAATAAATCTTTTGGTGCCGAAATCCACACATGAGAACTATGTTCCAAGACCGGCTGTATCTGTGTCTTGTAGATCATTAGAAGCTGACGAGAAGTGAAGTATTTCTTCGCACGAAATAGAAATGCAAGTTTCTTGGAAGCACCCTTAGCGACCGATATGACATGGTTTTTCCATGACAGATCATTACTGATCGTAACTCCTAGAATACTAGATAAAGATAGATCGGTTTACTCTGAGAAGAGACACACCTGGGTTTTTCCATCATTGAATTCCACCAAATTCATGTTACCCCATTCTATTGTTTTCACCAATCAATCAATCAATCAGAATATGCTTTATTATCAAAGAATAATATCTTATTGACAAAGCGTGTATATATAAATATAAAATGAATTAAAAACATTTGATAAAATGTATAAAATTGTCACCACAATATAAAACTAAACTTGAACAAAACAATCAGTCACTTATTTAAAATATAACAAACTAATAGCAGATACATGATATCACAGTTATCACCTATCATTGCATCCTATCCGCATAAAATTCTTCCAAACTATAATAGGTTCTATCGGTAAGAACTCTTTTCACTGCTTTTCTGAAAATGACATCGGACGGTAAATCTTTAATATTATTTGGAAGGTGATTGTACATTTTGCAGCCGTTATATATAATTGAATCTTTAACGAGAGTGGAAGATGGTAATGGTAGTTTGAGTTGATTACTTTGACGAGTGGCGTATTTACTCTCTGTAATAAAATTTTGTTTATGTGTATTTATAAGACACACTGTTTCAAGTATGAATATAGACACAACGGTGAGTACATTGTGCTGCTTGAAGTGATGTCTGCACGAATCGCGAAATTTTAGATTACAAATGTATCTCAAGGCTCGTTTTTGTAAAACAAAAACACTCTAAGGAGCGTTACCACTGCACACTCTGTAGAATGGAATACCGTATCGCAAATGAGACTCTATCAAGGAGTAGTATACTGACTTTGCGGTTGGGTATCCTAGTTCGTTCGAAGCAATTTTCACAGCATAACAACCAGAGGACAATTTTTTATTCAAGTTTCTGACATGTTCATTTAATTTAAGACCATTGTCAATGTATAGACCTAGAAATTTGGAAAATACGCTGTTTTCAATAATCTGGTGGTTTAAGGAAATATCAGCAACTGCACATTTAAAGGACACTATCTTGGTTTTCAATATGTTGAATGATAAAAGGTTCGAATCGCACCATTCTTTGACCTTTATTATATCTGTGTTGATGATTAGATGAAGATCAGATTCCTTATCTTTTTTCCATAATATGGTGGTATCATCGGCGAACAGGGTGACACTTCCTGAAATGTCAAGTGTCGTAAGGTCATTAACATAAAGTAAGAACAAAATTGGGCCCAAGACCGATCCTTGGGGAACTCCACATTGTACATTGCCTAGACTTGAAATTGATTTCGTCTTAACTACTTGTGTGCGGCCAGACAAATATGTCGAAAACCAAGTGTGTGTTTCATTTCGAAATCCATAACGGTGAAGCTTCCGCAGCAGTATCTCATGATTCACACAGTCAAAAGCCTTCGATAAATCACAAAACACAGCCGCGGCAACTCCCCCGTCATTGATCCCAGTGTACAGTTCACACAACAGTGAAAAAATCGCATCATTTGTGTTTTTATTGCACTGAAATCCAAACTGTTTGATGCTCAAAATATCACTCGCCTGCAAAAAAGCAAAAATTCTCTTCTTGACGAGTTTTTCGATGATTTTGGCTAATGTGGGAATGAGTGAAATGGGCCTAAAGTTCATGGGAGAGCTCACCTCCCCACCTTTATAGATAGGTATAACAATTGATGTTTTGAGAAAAGGTGGAAATATGCCTTCTTCAAAGGATTCGTTTATCAGAGATACCAGTTGGTTTAGGGCATTATTTGGAAGATTTTCAAGAATTCTAACAGAGATGTCATCAAATCCAGTTGCGGTTTTATTTTTGATATCATGTAAAGTTTCTCTCAATTCATCGATATTAGTGTCGTACAAGATTAAGTTTTCATTAACACTCACGTTTGCTAAATTAATAAGTGGATCATAGGGTGCGGTTATATTTTTTGTCAATTCATCTGCAACTGAAGAATAGTACTTGTTCAATGTGTCCGGATTCAACTTCAAATCTTCTTTCTTTTTGGAAAAGTCATCGTTAATTTTATTGACGTGACTGTTCAAGTATTTGAATTATAGTGAGTTTTTGTTTCATGAAATGATAAAGACGATATTATTATTATATTATTGAAAACAAATCGTTAATCCTGAAGGTCCTAGTAAGGAAATCGGGACGATTTTTTCATATTATTGCATTTTGCATTTTCATCAGCCTTTGATGAGTATGCAAAAATTCAAATTAATCCGACGTTTCAAAATTGGTCAAAACCGCGTTCAAAATTTCAATAACAAACATAGATACATACCAAGGTGATAAAAGCGTGTTAATGAAAATTGAAGAACCTCCACCTTAATTTCGAGTTTAAAGTCAAAATTAACACTGATTGAAAAAAAAAAATATTACATGGCCGCTGTATACTTCCATAGAAAAAAAAAATTGTAGTTTCCCAAAATGAAAAACTCTTGCCCCCCCAACAGACCTTGTAGGTCTTACCGTTTCCAAGATAGTAATAGCGAAATCAGGTTGGAAAAATAGTCTTCATATAACATCTTTCGTCTTATTCTTTGTGACCACCTTTTATGAGCGGACGTTGTTGATAATCGCAGAATTCCGAGATGAACTCCTCGCTCCCAAAAAGCGGATTTATTCAAAACAAGTTCGTGATGAGTTCGGCCAATTTGCATTCGCGTATCGACTAACAAAACCAACACCCATCTACCGCGGTTATGTCACCGTCAAAAATAAGCTACCGGAATCGCGACAGTTGGTAGATGATGGCTTTTTTTTTTCAAGTCGAAATGTTGAATCCACGAACACGTTTGCGACATGTTTTATTTCTGTCTGTTCGCAGTTCGAGATTCACATCAGTTTTTTGACCCAGCATAAAATAAGCGTCAGATACAAAGCGAATTATTAGTTCTTTGATGTTATGGTGAAGTGACATTTTTTTACTTCTTCTGTAAGTGGACTTTGTGAAGTATATTTTTTCTGTTTGAATCAATTCGAGAGAGGTAGTTGACCAGGCCTCAAGTCTCCACTCGAATGAACGAGATTTTATAATGGAAAGACGAATACTAAAAAAAGTGAACATTGAAGAAGAAGAGGAATAATTATTGCAGAGTTCTGGAATCTATTTTTTGTTTTTTGTTTTCTCCCCTGGAAATGAGAAGAAAATATCTTTAATTTCTTATAATATCTGTTTTAGGACAAATTGGTAAATCGATACGTAACTGCAATACACCGCGGGCATATCTGACCGACGACAGTAAATGACAGTTGTCAATCCAGCCTGCTGGACATACAAATCTGATTTACCTATGCTGAGTGTGTGTTTATGTCATATTTTAAAATCTTTTTTCTCAATAAAGGCTCAATTTTGTGCGATTGTGAAATGTGGAAGTAATAGCGGCAGACATAATGTTTCATTCCATCGATTCCCTTCTATTTCCGACAATAGAAAAAAGATCAATCCTCTTGCTGAAAAGAGATTTGAATTGTGGATTCAGGCAACTAGAAGAACAGATTTAACTTCTTATAAGTTGAAATGGGCAACGGTGTGTTCAAAACATTTTGTAAGAGATATTTTCAAAGAATCTAGGAAACATAATTTTATTTTATTTTTTCATTTCAGACAAGCCAACTGCACTCAAAGATGTTGACAGTATAGACTGGGTACCGAATCAATTACTTGGCTACAAAACAAATATCAATGCAGTTCAAAGCATTCAGAGATTGTATCGTAGGGAGCAGCGTGATAAAAATGACATCGCAAATATTCCAGTTGGTATGGATAAAATTGATGATGATTCTTTGTGTGAATGATCCAGCTGTTCAAAACTTGAATATTATTGATGAGCAAAATCAAACTCTGAATGATATAAATTAACCAGTTGAAGAAGTGGAACATGCACAAAACTCTGGTGAACACCTATGTCCCGATATTGATTTCGAGTTGCAGAATTGTTATCGGGAAATCCATCATCTCCGGGAAACTTTGCAGACTTAATCATTTCCATTGGGAAGTTTGTTCAGCATCTAAATGCCTTTTTTATACAGGATTACCATATGAAGGGATGGTTGTGGTTTATAATTTTGTAGAGCCATATATAACATATCCTAAATCTGTTCTTTCAAAATTATTATTTATTAAAGTACATTTTCAGTATTTTTTTCACAAGCTTCATTCCAATCCTTCTAATCCATTTAGATATAAACATATTGTATGAATCCAAACTTTTATAGTCTTGAAGTCTTCTGTGCATGCACTCTCATATACAAAATAGTTTATAATGTCGTACAACATGTCACTTTTGGAAAGTATTTCACAGCATCACTACAATCCCCAAATTTCAATGAATAAGGATCACATCCCTTACTTTCCTTCAGTTTTTCTAAATATCTCTTCTGGATAGACAAGGTGTTGAAATAATCACTTCTATCAGCCATTTCACATACAATTTCCTTGCAAGAATAATGAATATGGATTGCAAAATTTATACATTTATATATGTCAGGTACACTAAGGGTATACTCGTAAACCCGTGATTTCTTCATAATTACGATAATAATCTCAAAATTACCATTGTTGCTTATGGAAGTAGGGTTTGTTTGTCCAGCAGGCTGATTGACAGTTGTCTTGTGACGTCACATGCCCGCGGTGTATATCAAAAAGATGCAGTGACTACTTTGTCAGTTGCGTATAGTATTTTGATGAATTTGGAGATTTATTTGACAAATTTATTAAAAAATGCACCTACTTCGAATTGAATATCTTCAGTTCAATGAACAAGTAGCAATTTCTTCATTCCTGTTTAATGAAATGCAGGTAACTTCCATGAATTTCCTTTTTGTTCCATTCTGTTTGGTCATGAGTAAATTTTGTCAAAATCAACACTTTTCAACATTTCCATAGAATTTTTGCCAAATGAATCAATTTTCATTTCATTCCAGACATCTCTTTGTTTTGTATCTCTTCTCACCTCACTTTCTTCTATTAAACCATCTTAACGGAAAAAAATCCTGCTGGGTAATGGGAAAACTGACGACTGCCTTCCCACAGCCACGCTCTTTCTGGGATTGGTCATCGCTAGAGAATCATCAAGCCATCGCAAATATCAAAACAGTCAGTGCCGGAAAATCGCCTTTGATGAATCCGACGCCTTCTGGGGCCTTAGCAAATCGAATTTGCTACGGAGACCGGCTGTGACCTAATAGGAACGCGTAATACGACACGCGGAATATCAGTGGCGTATCATTGGTGGTCGTCAGGGGAAGGAAAGCTTGATAGAAAAAGAGACAGGACGAGAAGAGAGAGAGAGAAGAAAGAGAGGAGAGAGGTAGAAGAGAGAGAAGACAGTGGGAAGAGAGTGAGAGAAATTATTGTACTGAGTATTTGAAACTGAAATGTCTCAACTCAGCTCTGACCAACTGTTGATAGGGACACATAGACTGTATAATTATTACAAACTCGAAACCGTGTTGAATGCAACAACTGAGGATTCAGAGCATGCAGTGGCATGTATTCTGGAGAGCTCGGAGCTCGAATGGCAGATGGTGGTTAAGATGAACGGCATCTTGTCAACTTTTCTAAATGATTCGATATGGAAGTGATTAGATTTGTATTAATTTTCTCACTAACTGACCCGCGCCCACTTCGTTGGGCATTCATTATTTTTGTGATGCAATTATACTGTGTTTTTTTTTCGCTCCGTGGAAGCCGTCTGACCTGTCTTTCACAACCAGGTCTCCGGAAAGCACCTCAGCCTCTAGGGCTTATTGCGCTTTACTTCCCTATATTTCATGACACCTATTCCAACAGCCTTGTCCCCTGCACAAGTTTGTGCAGGTTGATTGCTGGGTGTTTGTCATATTCTTCTGGATCCAGAATTGGTTTTCCATATATTTGTTGCCTTTTGTGATCCAGAGCCTCACATTCGCAGAGTACGTGTCGAGCTGTCTCCGTCCCTTTGTTGCATTGTCTGCAGCTAAGGTCGCCGTTGTACAGCCCTATCTTGTTCAGGTGTCCTTTGAATGGAGAGTGTCCAGTCAGTAGCCCTGTTATAATCCTAATCTAATTCCTGTTAAACTGAAGCAGGTCTTCAGTCTTTTTCTTCAACGGTCCTTTTATGAAAGTTCTCCCGTGAGCACTACTAGGTAGATTTTCCCAGTAATCTCTGTGTTTTGTTCTCACCCAATTCCTTATATGATTCCGTACCATCGTTTTGGGTACCCCCACTGCTGGTTCGGGTCCAGTATATGGTGTCGATGATCCTTGCCTTGCAAGCTCATCGGCTTTTTCATTGCCTGTGATACCTGAGTGACCTGGGACCCATTGTAGCGTAAGTCTATTATGGTCTGCCAGATTTTTCAGTTCCTCGCGGCATTCCCATACCAGTCTGGGGTTTTTCAATGCCTTAAGTGCAGCTTGGCTGTCCGTAAAAATATTGATCCTCATATTTCGTTGGGACCTCAGATTGATTGTTCTCGCGCATTGGAGTATAGCATACATTTCTGCTTGAAAAACAGATGTGTATTGTCCGAGCGGGTAGCTGTACCCCAGGTTCCTTCCCGCACAGTATACACCGGCCCCTGTACCCTGTTCCGTCTTGGATCCATCTGTGAAGCAGTTGCTCCAGCCGGGCTTGATTTCAGGGGCATTGTCTTCTTGCCACTCTTCACGATCTCCTATCATTACTGAGAAGTTCGTGTTGAATGTAAATTTGGGTACCATGTGGTCCGTATTCATGTCAAGTACATGTCCCTCCACATGTCCCACGATATCTGTTTTCACCGATCTTTTATATCCCGATGAATTTTTCAGCCTGAAATGGCCCATTCTTGCCTCTCCTCCTAACACAAGATGTAAAGGGGAAAGATCCAAGAGCACCTCCATTGCTGCTGTTGGTGTTATTCTCATTGCACCTGTTATGCCCAGACAGGCAAGTCTTTGGACCTTGCTCAGTTTGTTCATAGCAGATGTTTGTTTTGTCTTTGACCACCATGTCAGAGATGCATACGTTATCAAGGGTCTAACTATCATTGTGTACAGCCAGTACAACATGCTTGGTTTTAATCCCCATTTCTTTCCAAAAGTGCGCCTGGCCACTATAAGTGTCACCTCCGCCTTCCTTTTTATTCTGTCCACATGTTGGTTCCAGGTTAATCTTGAATCTAGAATAACTCCTAGATATTTAACCTCACTTGACAGATTTATTTCCTCACCTCGGAGTTCCAAGTCCAAGTCCCTCCAACTTGATTTTCCTGGTGAATGCCACTATCACTGATTTGGATGGGCTCATTTTAAGCCCCTCCTTATCGGTCCAACTAGTTACAGTATTCAAGGCCTGCTGCATGCGCTCTCTCACTATACTGTTATACTTGCCCTGTGCTAGGATGACTAGGTCGTCAGCATAGCCTAGTATTTCGTGCCCGTTTCGGTCCAATAAGCATAGAAGCTCGTCCATAACAAGGTTCCACAGAAGTGGGGAATTATACTGTGTAGTTCATAATACTAAGTTTCATCAGGTTCATCACGGCTCTGCCGTCTGGGTACACTTGACAGAACGTTTGAAAGAAGTTGACAATGTTATAAACCCTTTTTCACCCTGTTAGACAATAAATTTCAATAAAATACGAAACACGTCAATTCTATTGAAGAATATTTTTGAAGAATTTGACGTGGATTGAAGTACGTTGTCCCATACAACTTTGCCCCTGTTTTTCATCCTCTTAGGGGTGGAATTTCGAGAAACCCTTTCTCATCGGATGCCTAGGTCATACGGAGGACACAACCCCGAAGTTTCATCTCTACAAACATCTGATTCTTCCACTTAAAGGAGAGAGAGTCGATCTTAAACAGCTACTCCACTGCCTACATGGCGCAATGGGCGCTATATGACATAGAAAGTCACTTCCTTGCATAATTTGTGCATCAAGCATATGAAACTTGAATCAAACAGATAGCATTTATAGTAAATTTCTACCAAATACAATTTTGTATGCTTGGTATAGAAATTGTGGACAGTGAAGCAGCTGTTTCAGATAGATTCTCTCCTTTTCGTGAATGAATCAAATATATATGAACACGTAGCCATCAATAGGGGGTGTTTGTGAAATTTTTATTTCTATTTTTTTTGATCCGTTGAATAAAAAGCAGAGAAAGTTCCTCAAGCTTTACCTTCTCCACAACATATTAAATTTTTTAAATATCATCATATCGACGGCTGGGAAGATATGTAACCGAAATTTCAATTATCCATTGGCGGAATAGCTACAAATTGTTTTTCTCGGAAATGTTTGATGTCCTGCAGAGCTCAATAGATATCTTTTTCTGTAATAACGATGAGCGAAACAAGATCTCGTCTGGGCTTTGATAAAATATTATCATGGTGAGTGAGCTTGTCTACAAACTACTCTCAATTCTGTGTTATTGTATGGGAATATCCTGTAAATGCTATCATGATTCAAGTTTTTGTGTGATTGGTAATGGCACATTCAGAATACACGTGTATTCTGAGTTAATGGCGAGATTTTTTTTTGAAACTAATGGGATATATAACATTCAAACTGATAAATTTGATCTCATGACTACATACAACTGTCCAAAAGCGAAATTCACTATATTTTTGTTCCAAATTATCTGTGGAATCGAATTGAAAATAATATTTTAAGGAAATTTATTGTTCAACAGTTCGTAGATTGGTTCTGAATCTAGTTATATCCATGCATCGACAAGCAATTGTTTTAAATACTTGCTGATATGTCTTTCTGTCCCGTCGTCTACAAATACAAGGTAGAGTTTTCTTTCCTTTTTAGGAACTGGTTGATTTCTTGCTATGCTCCAGGACATAGGAAAACCCCCCAAGTTATTTGAAAGGTTGAATGAATCGCAAAGCACTGGTACCAATTCGGGGGCACGTGTTTTCAGAACAATTGCTGGAATTCCATCAGATCTGCAAGTCTCATTCGTCTTCAGGTCCATTGAATAATTGCTGGTGAAAAATCATCTCAGGCATATGACTGTCGACAAGCGTGATGTTCGGGGGATCTTTTCTCTATGAGTCCAGAGTAGAATTTCCAGCAAATATATTTGCTTCTTGTTGGGCAGTGGTGGCTTGTGATCCATCTTCTTTGGTCAAAGGGGAAAATAAATTAAAAGTGGAATTTTTTGCGACAGCTTTAGCGAATGACCAAAACGAACGAGAACCGTTTGGACATTTAACAAGAGAGATTTATTGTAGAGAAAATACTACCTTTCTTTCTCGCAAACAGTACGATCCCCTCAACCCAGCATGGTTTTATTCCTGGGAGATCCACTGTCACAAATCTACTTTATTGCCTTGACTTATGGACGAAAGCTCTTGATAATTCAGAGCCAATCGATGTCTTTTATTTGGATTTCACTAAAGCCTTCGATAAAGTACCGACTAACAAACTCATTTGGAAATTGGAACACTTTGGAATGCGGGGGTTGTTACTACAATGGATCACTGCCTTTCTTTCGGGAAGAACTTATCAAGTGAAAGTCGGACCTTGTCTTTCTAGCAGCTACAAAGTGGATTCAGGTGTTCCCCAGGGGTCAGTCCTAGGACCAACACTTTTTCTACTATATGCGTCGGATCTTCCACAATCTCTACTCTCCAAACGAGCATTCTTCGCAGATGACAGCAAGTTTTTTGGAAACCCACTCACCAATAGAGAAATAATGCAATCAGACTTGTCCACTGTGGAAAAATGGTGTGAGATATGGGAATTACCTCTGAATGTGAATAAATGTAAAGTTCTCCACATCGGATACAACAATCCACGAGCAAACTATACTTTATCTGGCATCAATGTCCCTACTGTCCAACAACACCGAGACCTTGGAGTAATTGTCAACGAAAAGTTATCATGGTCCGACCAAACCGCCGCAGCCGCCAGGAAAGCTAACTCAACTGCGTACTTACTGAGAAAATGTTTCACAAATCCAAGTCCCAATCTGTTTAAGATGCTCTATAAGACATATATACGCCCACATATGGAATATGCTGTACAAATCTGGTCTCCCTATTTGGCAAAAGACATACAACTTATGGAAAGGGTTCAAAGGTCAGCAACGCGAATGGTTTCTGGATTGAAATCGCTTCCTTACGAAGAACGACTAAATCGACTGCAATTGCCATTTTTGATGGAAAGACGAGTAAGAGGAGATGTCATCCTGACACATCGCATCCTACATAATAAATCCCTATCGCTCGACATGTCATTCCTCTTCGAGACCAATTCAGACCATCGACTCAGAGGTCATTCCTTCAAACTGAAACGAGAAAAATTTCGTACCACTACCAGACAACAATTTTTTTCCAATAGAGTTTTTGCAAGATGGAACTGCCTACCTGATGAAGTTGTTACTGCACCCAGCATCAATAGCTTCAAAAATCGATACGACTCATTCACCAAAACGATGCAGCCTTTGAATGTATAAACGAATTGCTTTTCAATCCTTCATTCAATATTTTCATTGCTTAGTGTACACAAGAATATATATTTTTTGTTACTTTCTGGGCACAATAGGTTTAAAACATCTGCCCTCATTATTGTATAATAATAATAATAATAAGTTTCGAACGAACTTTATGATTATGTGCTTCTTTAGCAGCCTCAATTGTTGCACTACACCTATTTCTTGCGTCAACATACTCAGATCTCGTCTCCAAACTGGGGTCTTTGCGCCAGCGATTGAATGCCGCTTGTTTGGATGTGACAGCCTTAGAGCAGCTTTTATTGAACCATGGTTTCTTAGACTTTGGTCTATTTTTACTACTTGCAATGAATGTTTCCATTTCCAGAATGATGATATCAGAAATTTCTTGGGCGCATAAAGCAGGATCACCAGAAACAGACCCTTCTCCAAGGAATTTCAGAGAAAAGCATTCGAAGACCGTTCCAGTCTGCTGACTTGTGATGCCAGACACGACGAGCGGGAAACTTACCATTCATTGGAGCCAAATTCGAACACGTTGTTGAAATCAAAGTGTGATCTGAATGACACAAGGAAGAAGTGAATTTTGATCTAATAAATATCAGGATTCGTACCAGTAATATGAGTGGGTTGATCGATGAGTTTTTCCAGATCATTAGTTATAGCAAATGCCTCTTCCTGTCGTCCTCTTTCATCTATTTTATTCGAGAATTTGAGCCATGAAGGATTATGTACATTGAAATTACCCAATATGGTGACCTCAGCAGTTGGATGGTTTTCTTTGATGAAATCTCTTTTTCCGATAAAAATTCCAATAATTTGTCAAGAAAGTCATTGTTAGGTGATAAATAGAGATAAAAGACAAATTTAGTTTATTGATGATTGAAAAAACGGCCGATTACGTGCATTAGCGTATTATCGCACTCGGCTAACGCCTCGGGTTCACAATTTCTCTCTATTATAGGCAGAGGACTAGCTGTATTGCATACACTCCTTATTCTTTTTGTGAATGAAACAAACACATATGTCGTCCTGGACGTTACCGCCAGAGAGACCGATGACTCTTCTGAGTATAGAGGGGGGGAAGCATGACCCCATGACCCCCTTGCACCCACCACTGCGTAATATGAGCGATCGTAATGACTTTCCTGCACCGTAATAACGATGATTCCGCCGACGACGACGGCGAAATAACGGACCTCGGGCACATCAAACAATGCAGATATTCGGATCGAGAGTGCGAAGACCTGTGCGAAACGTTCACGTTGATAATCCAAAATGGTGAGCGGAGGCGTTACATTCCTCCTGCCAACAATGGCACTTCGAAAAAAATCGAGTAGGTGTGCGCTAGACACTTCATTCAACGCCGTTCAGCTATTTCGATTATTGTACGATCATTAACAACGGGCTGCGAGGTATAGCGGGTGAGGAGATGCGTGGTAACGATGGCTACGATTTTTGTTTTTGCTTCGATAGAAACTGAGTCATCGTAATATTTAGTTTCCTGTGAAACCCAGGTACGAGGGGAGCTCTGAAGATCCGACGCCATGAAGCAGACACCAGTGATTATTGTTAGAACAACTCTTGTGAAGTCTCTGCTATAATCACTTTATTACCTGCATCTTCCTTATGGAGAGCTTCATCATCCCTCATTTCAGAATTCCTATGTTCGAAATGATTGCATTCACGAATCCAATGCCAGACAGCTGTTTCGACCTACCAGGTCTCATCAGTGACACTTGGTTGTACTGTGAACCCAAACATTTCGAACTATCTACTCCTTACGAAGTAAACATCTGAAACTGGTGCAGATGGTGTAAACTTCCAAGAGGCAACGCCATCTGCTGGGAGACGATCAAAGTCTCAAACTCTCACTGTCCAAAACAGCTGCCTGGCATTGGATTCGTGAATGCAATCATTTCGAACATAGGAATTCTGATTTCTGTGAAGGGATGCAGCTTTCTGCAAGTTGACCGAAGTCGATTCTCGATCGCGGCGGGCTATTTGTTGCGACTTCGTCGTACGATGGCCCGCTATTAAAGGTCTCCTCTGTCTTGGACAGTGAGAGTTTGAGACTTCGGTCGTCTCCCAGCAGATGGCGTTGCTTCTTGGAGGTTTACACCATCTGCACCAATCCCTTATTTCCCTTTGAATAACCCTCAATTTTTCAACAGATTCACACGGAAGGGAAGCCCCCTCATTTTAGAAGAACACCGCGTGAATCGAAGAACAGAAGATACGAATGGATATTTACTTTGCAATTTTGAAGTTTGTATGCCTCAGAAAAAACCATCTTCAGTAAGGAGTTTCAAAGTTCAGCTTTTCTATTGAAAAATGATCCCTCAGGAAGAGATTATTGGCAGGTCTCCAGGCTCACAACAAGGGGGTTAGAATTCTGCACTAGTCAGGTTATCGGTGTTGATACTGTCAAGGGTGGAACTATTGAGGACAATCCAGAAGAGCACCGAAGATGAAAATATGTATAGAAGAGAGACAAGTCTCGGATCCCTCTACCATGTTCCAACGAAGTGAGCGAGCCCGTGAGCAAAGAATCACCAACAAGATGGATTGCTTCGCTCTGAATAGAATCGAGAAGTTTCAATAAGAGTTTTGGTGTTGAATTCCACACATGAGAACTAGGTTCCGAGACCGGCCGTATCTGTGTCTTGTAGATCATTAAAAGATGACCTCTAGCGAATGATCTCGCATGATTTTTCCATGAGAGATTATAACTGAATTAAGTATTTTGGGGCAATAGAAATATATCGACGATAATTTGTAAAAAAATATTAACTCAAATTGAATGCGCCTATTTTCCAAAGGGGTCGAATGTTTTGAAAGCAACACTCTTCGATAATTCCTTCTGAATTCTTTTCAATAAAATCTTGTAAACAGGAACATAATTCTCAGTGTGTTAACTGAGAAGTCCTTACCAATTCATGCAAAGCATGCAAGTATCATTGATCTCATCAACATTGTTGGGAGGGTGAAAGTTTGTGGTATTCATAGGATACAATTAATAATAAGATATTATTAGACATTTTCCAAAAATCAGATCCGAGTAACTATTCATCACCATTTTTATCCTATTGTAGTAATAGTTTTCTTCTTGTAACGGGGTGGCGCTTAAAATTATAAGCAGGCAGCAAGCCTTTGGACTCGGTGTCAAGGTCTTCGCGAAAAGTGTTGACAAATAGCGGTTCACGGTCACTGCCCTGGGGCACCCCAGGGCAATATACATTGATTGTTTGAGATATTCTCTCACTGAATTATGTTCTTCAGGGAGATTTCAATCCACATTAGAATGATTCCCGTTTATAGAGAAATACTTGATCAAGTTTATCGAATGCCTTTGAGAAATCGGTGTAGATAAAATGAACTCCATACCTCCTCTCAAATGCATTTCATATATCTATCTCCTTTGATAGATTGAAAAATTCGTCACTGTGAATGCGCCTTCAGAAAAACTATGCTGTTGGTTATTCAGACAATTCAATATGGGATCAATTCCTGATATTATATCAAAATTCTGTCTTCATTGAGGGAGAGGTCATCAACCCTATCACCACTCTTTCCTTGGATACGTCCTCATGGACTTGTTAAATCGTCGAAAGCAATTTTACGGGTGAAACAATTATGATTTTACTCGATGTGAATAATGTGAATAAGACTTTTTATTAAAGAGAGTATAGAGAACAACCAGAGAAGCTACAGGAGAAACTCCCAACAAAATCAAAGCATGCGGGATAAAACGGAGGCAATTTGTACACGTATGGAAAGAAATTATTTTATATGCATATCTTATGACTAACAGTGGAGAAACAACTAGATACCACAACTCGATAGCAATGGACCTGTTACTTGAGATGTACTTCTTGTATTGTAATTGATCATATTATATAAATGTTGAAACTAACCATGCTTAATTCATTTTCTTATATTGAAATTGTCAAGCCGGTTGCAAAGTTTTGGAGAACTTTTTTGGCCTTTTTTCTCCTTTATCAATATTGAAAGCAACCAAATGCTTCTATGAAGGAAATAACTTGTTTTCATTTGATTTCGTCGAATCTTCCATTCTTTTCTTTGTTCAAGTTTTTCGAAAATATTTTTTGAATTGATTTTCTGTCTCTTGATTCACGCGATGTTCTTTAAACATCACAGGGCTTCCCTGCATATAAAAAAAAACTACTCACAATAAAAAGGCATTTTCACTGTAAAGGGATAAAACAAATCTAGACAAAAATCAGTAGACACAATCTCTCTTTTGGGTACATTCGTATCAAATAACGTTAACATTCCCTATATACACAATAAGCAAGTTTTTCTTTCGTTGATGTTAAACGAATACAATATCTGAACACTTTGTTAAATAATTCAATGGCATTGTAGGAACAATAATCCCATAGTTCGTTGCTTTATGTGCAAACTTATCTAACAATAAAATGAAATTACCCAACATTAAGGTATAAGCCACTCCTAACGTAATCTTTCCAATAACAATTGCTTGTTACGAACGCGTTTGTGACATTTTTTCAATCGCTATTTATGTCTTTATCAGATGTTGTCATGCTTACTTAGGATTATTCATAGGTATCGTAAGTTCAATGCTACAGGAACAACAAAAGAGGGATTGTTAACATACTGGCGAAACAACAGTAACCTTGGTTTCTTTGGAAACAAATACTCACGATTTGTGTGTAAGTGAATAGAAAAAGTCTCTACTGTTTTCAATTAATGCGTCTTGAAGGTACAGGGTGGTTCAGAATAGTAATATAATGAAGATAGATGAGAATGTTAGAAGTTGTAAATAAGGCTTGACAAAGATTTCAGAAAGATATAATGAAACATTTGTGAAATTTAATGTTCGCCTAACCTGGGTGAGTCTCAGAGCTGATATGCTATGATTATGTTCAAAGCATTGCTCCTCTGTAATATCATCAATCGACCTGATGAGAACAGTCCTTGTTATGAGCCTGAAGCTTTATCGATACCTTCTTCAGAATTCGTTCTTATTGCTTTTCAATGGAAACTTTCAACATACATATCTGAAAATGTACGAGGTAGAACTATTTGCCTTTTCCAGTATCATGTCATATCGATTAATTTTTATGAAACAATCGATTGCATAAAAAAAGAATATGGATGTTGATTGTTGAATGTCGATTGTTGAATGTCTTATGACTGATTCTGAATTGAGATACTCTTTCTTCTCTTTCCAACCTTCATCCTTTCGTCCCTCCAATGCACCAATAGGGCGATAATAACTTGCCATTATTAGTCGAAGTTATTCAAACATTTATCACTTCTGAGTACTTTTAGTAACACTCTCGAACCGAAGTTGTTTTCCAAGAATTTCAACCTCAAAAAAATTTGGAATGGATTCGACTTACTATCTCTTCTTGCTTGGTTTACACATGTTCTCCGTTCAATTTTTTGTGATAACCCAGTTCATGAATGATGCACAGAGTTAATATTTGCGATAATTCTTTCAATATATTTCAACTGATGACTAGAAATAACATACTCGTCCACTTATATCAAGTTTGAACTGATACAAAAAGCAAACTCATCCACATATCAAGTTTAAACTGAAGTTTCCTAGTATACCGGGTGTTTTTTTAATGATATGCGAATTTTCACAGATGTAAATCCATATAAAATAATAATGATAGGTTGCTCGAATGAATGATGAAATTGGAATCTTCCGTGTAGGAGTTGAAACTTTTTGCAGATAGTATCAATTTGTTGCCCTGAAGATGCTAATCTTCTTAGCGAAACGCGCTTCGAGTGCAAATAATATCAGTTTGGTGTCACAGTAATTAATCTCTACAAAAAAATCTATAGGTTCCCTATATAAATGAACTATGGTCCGAAAATGTGAGGTGAGGTGAAGTTTCAAGAAAAAAATGGGAATTATTTAATGTATCCGAAAACTTTTGGGATATTTCAATGATATATGGCAAGCAGTGAATGTTGATGAAAGTTTTTCTTCGCAAATAAAAAAATTACAACTTCAACAGTGGCATAGGTAAAGAAATTGACATTTTTGTACCAAAGTTAGTATAACAAATTTTTATTATATTTTCATCTTCACACAATTACCATTAAGGTACACACAGGTAAAGTGAAAGCTTAACGTTATTAGACAGACTGAATGCTGTAAGTTTTAACACGATTTTTATTCACACTAGTCTCGATATTGAATGCGCTATACTTTCTCAGGGTTAGTAATATGGTGTCGAACACATTCAACCGTTTGACAACTTTACAGTCGCATAAAGACATCCAACGTCACTGCGATTGGACCCCTGTTTGGGGATCGTGGAAATCTCTCTGAATTTATATCATTTTCATCGCCTTCTTTGAAAAATATCCAACATACGCGATGACTAACAGAAGACAGTGATTTCCCGGCCACATTGGAACACGATGTTCTCGTTAACAAACGAATCCGTACCGATGCGAACGTTGGGCAAACACGCTGAACAATGAAAACCCGATTGAAAGAGCACCGAGACAGCACGTTCTCGATAATCATCACCGACTCTACTATTCGACAGAGGGAATCCTAAACGAGTCGATAACAACACAACGACGTGAGTGTTCCGCAATCCGAAACGAGGAAACGCGCAGAGGGCGTTGCACCTGATGAAGAGAGCATCGAAAGTGATGTCGGCACCTGCGGCTATCTCTTGTAAACGATCGCGAAAGTGACGTTCCTTCGACTCTTCCTCGACGGACGGACATGCTCGTATGTGTTCATCATTGTGTTTAGCGGCTGTGAAACACGTCTAGCCCGGATCGTCGTTGGACGATGAAGCGTCGAATCGGTAATAGAATATTTTCGCGTTCACATGCGTGTTCTAGCAATTTTACACGATTCGCGAATGTTTCGAAGGTATGAGATCGAACGGTCTCGGCAAGAATGAAATTTTCAAACAGGATAATCTGTTAAACGATGATATTGAATACTTTGATATAAAAATGAAGGTCTTCTTCTAGAGATCAATTGCCCTGGTATCTAATTGATCTAAACAATCGAAGCACTAACACAAAAATTGGGTGGATTCATGCAGCTTTAATTATCAAGGAACAATCAACAAATCATCTTTCGAACAATCTGTTCAGGCCAGTCTCAAATTACCTACACAGTAGGTTTCGGCTGGCACCTGTCAGAAAACAACTACTCCCCTGGCTAAAACCACGAAGGGCATTGAATTATATCCGACCAGGTGCCAGTGCGGGATTCTTCACAGAAGTAAATCCTGAATAACTCGTCCATTAGTAGATGGCGTAATAACTTCGTTGTTCGCATCAGCTTTGGCCGGGGCTTGATACTCGTGAAGGAGTTTGATTTTTAATTATGGGAAATCATCGACTTTATGTTGATGATGGCACTGCCTTGCACTGACGAGTGGCCCAATAACCCGAAACCGGTCTGCAAGTGTGTCCGTCCCTATAATTGAGGATCAATTCCTTCATTTTTATCGACGAAAGCAAATGCAGGATTTACTTCTGTGGAGAATCCTGCACTGGCACCTGGTCGGATATAATTCAATGCCCTTCGTGGTATTAGCCAGGGGAGTAGTTGTTTCCTGACAGGTGCCAGCCGAAACCCACTGTGTAGGTAATTTGAGACTGGCCTGAACAGATTGTTCGAAAGATGATTTGATTTAACGCCAGTCTTCAAGTATGCCCACTGACTATGTCAAGTGTTTTTACATTTTCCTCGCAGGAGGAATGGGCGAATTCGGTTTGCTTTTGGAATACCTCGTCCATTGGTAGATGGCGTAATAACATCGTTGTTCGCATCAGCTTTGGCCGGGGCTTGATACTCGTGAAGGAGTTTGATTTTTAATTATGGGAAATCATCGAGTTTATGTTGATGATGGCATTGCCTTGCACTGACGAGTGGCCAAATAGCCCGAAACCGGTCTGCAAGTGTGCCCGTCCCTATAATTGAGGATCAATTCCTTCATTTGTATCGAAAGCAAATGCAGGATTTACTTCTGTGAAGAATCCTACACTGGCACCTGGTCGGATATAATTCAATGCCATTCGTGGTATTAGCCAGGGGAGTAGTTGTTTTCTGACAGGTGCCAGCCGAAACCTACTGTGTAGGTAATTTGAGACTGGCCTGAACAGATTGTTCGAAAGATGATTTGATTTAACGCCAGTCTTCAAGTATGCCCACTGACTATGTCAAGTGTTTTTAACAATCAACAAGTAGCAAGTAACAATTATCAATGATGAGTTGAACTGCCTAATTTACTGTAGATGATTCAAGCAACCAAATTATCAACTATCAATTAACAAGTAAGAGTTGGCCAACTTTTACCTTTCTTACTTCAATTGTAAAATATGTAACTCTAATGTACAGGTTTTGACGGATAATACTATCATAACCAAATTTTTCTCCAAATAATTTGTTTTTCGCGATTGTTTTTCTATTCATGGAATGTGAGCGAGTTGAAATTAAAACTGTAGGTGCGATTCTGGTGGACTTTCTCAGGAAAACAATGATATTTCATTTCCAATTCCAATCTTCAACTCTCCAAAACGAAGCTAGGGTATATAAAAATGAATGAAAAATGCTACTCAAAAGTTTATGTAAGGTTGAAGTTGATCCCCTTTCACAAGCTTTGATCATTGTTGAATTTAGGTGCATGCATGCCTTCTTTTTCATTACTTTCTACTCGATAATTCTTAATCGCTACTTGTTCAGTGTTAGTTGATAATTGAAGCTGCATGAATTTACCTTAAATCTTAATACTAGGGTACACAACTTCAGGTGGTGTAGACAAGCACAACTATACCTGCGGAGGTTTTTCTCGGCCCATCCAAGACCTCGTCTGTTGATTATTAGATCACGGCTCAGAAGCCCTGAAACATATTATTTCTTTTGCCAGATATTCGACATTTTTTGTCTTTCATTGAGTTGACTATTTGTGCCGTGAATTTATCGAAAGCAATATCACGAGTTTTTCGATTTTTTTTTATAATTTTTTTTCCACGAAAACTTTTTTATTAGTTAAAAGTATGAAAACAAACCATTTAATAAAATCACGAGTCCTTAGGACGAGTGATTAAATCTTATTCGGTGTGTTTGAATGCTTTTGTCTCGGAATAAAAAAGTTTGGGTGTTTTGAGAATGAAAACTTATATTATTAAATTTGAAGAACGGGTTGTATTTGGAGAGATTATTTATTGAACGAATCGAAGAAAAAACAATTCAATACATTAGTATTTCATTAACATGAGGAGAAAAAAAAAAGAAATTTAATGATTAGAAATTCTACAGTCATTGAAAAAACAGTTTTTGTAAATGTATCGGGCAGCAGAAACACTTGATGTCTCTCTTTTTCAAGTCATTGGTTGATATCCATGTATATTTTAAATTGTGTCACTTACGTTAAGAATCATTACCATGAGTTTCAGCATCGAGATACTATTCGCACAGCCGCCGGTTATACTCTAAGACAAAATTATAATCTGATAGTTCCTGTACATGAGTTAACATCTGTATCATGTCTATAAATATTCACAATAAACTCCCTATATTCATTAAGGAAATGTCTAATCCCATAAAGTTCAGAAATAGCGTTAAAAGTATTCTGTACAGAAATGCCTACTACTCACTTGATGAATATTTTCAAACTGATCTAACTGGTTGACATCACCATTGCTTTGCTTGCTTGTTTACTATTTTATTGTTCATACTCCATTTTTGTGTAATTGTTTTAAATGACTATCTTCAACATCTTCTATTGAAAAATTTTTATTTACTTTCAATATTTATGTATATTTTTTTTTTCGCCTGTCTATTCCATATTTCATCTTTTTTTTATTTCAACTCCAATCATTACTTGTATATGTGACGATTTCCATGCTTGTAAAAAAGTCTCAGGAAATAAAGTATTGTATTGTATCGTATTGATATTACATTGCTTGATGTTGGGAATGCGGCAGTCGATTTCAATGATTTCTATGATCCAGATGAGATTTGATGCTTATGCGGTGCATATGATAAAGATAATTAGAAATCACGATAGTAGTATTGTTTATAGAGATACACTTATTCAACCTTATGAAAATATAATTTGAAGGGTTGGATAGTACGGGTAGATTGCACTAGTGATTTCGTTTCCTAGTCATGTCTTTTCTTTCGTTTTTCTTACGGACGTCGTAGCCTGAATCGAACATTTTCTTGATTACTTATACATAATACCAAAAGATGGCAATCAATTCAGAAATAGAAGTGGAATTTTTTCTCAATGTCGTAGATCATTCATGTTTTGAAGATTATTTTGATGCCTAAACTTTCATTTCCCTCATGAACTTGTATCGTCAACTCAATTTTGAGGCTTCATTAACTTTCTTTCAACGTTTCAGTCGAACTGACAGTACTCTGCACCTATTTTTTCCTTCAGAGTGGGAAACTTTGTCGTCCATTGTCAAGTAAACGGAAATATCGACATTAAACTGTATCAAAAACGCTTCAAATCCTTTTTACACAGGCATTGACTAACTATATCTCATGAACAATGGTTTGAAACGAAATATACTGATACTTTCGACGATACCAAGACATGGCACCACACCTTCCATTGTACAAGGTTGATGATTGAAAATTTCTCATGTATTGAAAATCGCAAGAGAAATTAAAAATTGAAAATTATTCGTTGTATGAAGATCTTCATACAACGGTTTCGTCTCAAATCACAAATTGAATTCAACAAAAATTAATCGTACGCCATCTTCATTCGATTTCAGGAAATCTCAAGTATTCGAATCGGTCTAAAAGCGGTTACAATTTTGACCATGACGTTAGTCGTCACTAGCAATTTGCAATATCTGCCATGAACTTGGTTATATTCATGAGCTAGTTACCTGTGTGAAATTTGAGTGGTTATTGAAATGTGTCGTTTATATTATTATTAGGCTGATGAAGTGAAAAGTTGAGGACGATTAATAAATACGTAACTTGTCAGGTAACTTGGTTAGATAAGGTTCAGATTTCATTAGAAAGGAAATAAATTTACCATCATATCGGACCATAGGCCACTTGAATGGCTACTCACTTCAGGTGAATACGATTTCACCATCATCCACCGCAAAGGAAGACTGCATGGAAATGCAGATGCATTGAGCCGAATGTACCATAAAGGCGATCATTATATCGACATCGAGTTTGAGGACTACGAGGTTAGCTTAGGTTAGGTTACGTAAGGTTAGGTTAGCTTGGTATTGAGGTAGCAAGAACTCATTAAATTCGTTTGAACCAACACTATCACAGCGCGTGTATTTTGAAACCATATTTTTTCTTGCTCGCGGGCCGCATCATTTGAATATTTTCATAATTGATTCGGGCCACAGGAAAATGCTCAGTGGGTGGCACGTTTGACGGTGGCTGGGCTAGAGAAAGCGCAAAGGACCTAAGTAGGATGGAGCTAGAGAAGATTATTTTCCTCTCTATCACAAATCCAGCTCGCAACTTGCGTTAATAATCTCAACGCATGTATCCATGCAAAATCACAACTCAATTCCAGCCCAAGCCGGCATAAATCAAATCGTTCCCATTTATACCGATAATCCAATTATACGTAGTTATACCGACATGACACAAATAGAAAGGTGCCGTTCGTACTAATATCTCGGTTTCTCAACAACGCGATTTCAGCAGGTGTAACAAAGCCTTTTGATATCTATTATTAAACTCGTAATAGTCACGATCGAGATATGAAACGACGAATCAAAATTATTCTATGCCCACACGATCCGTCGGCTTCGAAACGGATTCGAAACTTATATTATTAGACTGACCTTTCCGGAGTTACTGGAGGTATTGTTGGGGTTCATTTTGTTCATCGAAAACGAAAAATAGAAGACTGAGGAATTATTAGTAGTGTCGGAATTAAAACATTGCATTGTATATCAAAAATAATTTATTAATTACCCACACAAGGCCAAGTGGTCTAACGAGCGGTCCTTATATTCGATTTGGCTGTTTTCACTGGCATAATTCGAGACAGAATTTTTCTGATCAGCTCTGTGCGATAGGCAATTGTAAATTACCTAGATTCCAATCCTGGTAGCTGGGATATCTGGAGTGAATACACCCAACCGACCCGGTAGCACTGTGGGGTTTTATGAGTTTCCTTACAGCTGAAATAGCAAATGCACTACTGTGAAAATCAGTAAGACACCCCAGAGCACTTCGGCACCCAAGATGATAAGCTGGCCCTTGCCCACACATGGCTCCGCCTCCTAGGCGTTCTTGTAGGTGTGTTCAACAAATGTAATATAAATAAATGTTCGTGTGTTTCCGGTGATATTTTTGAAGAATATAGAGTAAATACGTTATAAATGGTTTAAATTAGTGGGAGTAGAAAAATACTTCTTCTCCTCGATGTAGGTTTTTGTAAAATCTGTCAACTTATTGGTACTCAAATCTAACCTGAACATGAAACTAAAATGATAAAATATTTCATTTCGAACCTCTCAGTTATTTTCAACAGAATTCAAGAAAGTTGAATAGTACATTCAATGCCAGTTCTATATCGTGATGGTCACAACACCGTTGATTGTAGATTTCCGTTTTTTTCGAACATTGTATTTCTTGAAATGAAAAATCTTCCGAGCAGAAATATCTTAATATATATAAATCTCGTGTCACAATGTTTGACCTCAATGGACTCCTAAACCACTTAACCGATTATAATGAAATTCGCACACCATGTGCAGTTCGATCCAACTTGAGAGATAGGATAGTTTAAATCTCAAATTATAGTCGCAATTTTAATTTATTGCTAATTATTTGTCTGTTATTATTTGACAGTCACAATTATCTGTTAACTCCAAATGATTCTAACAGATGTCGATACCTTTCGACTGGGTTGAGTAAGTAATCAATAGATGGCGCTGCTGAGCCCATCAGTTGGCAGAACAAATTGAATCAAGATGTCGATACCTTTCGACTGGGTTGAGTAAGTAATCAATAGATGGCGCTGCTGAGCCCATCAGTTGGCAGAACAATTTGAATCAAGAAATCCAGCTCAAAGAATCAGGACAGCAGAAGGTCATGCACAACTACAAATGGTTTAGATTTGGAAAATCCATGTTTTTCTCATGGGCAACTATATGTTGCGTGTTCACGTGTTGGGAAACCGTCGAATCTATTTGTGTTAGCTAAAGACAGGTTAACCAAAAACATTGTGCACCGATTGGTGTTAAATTAAATTGAAATTGATAGTATTTATAATTCAAAAAAATAGATATTAATGTTTAAAAGTTCAAGACTGTCTGCCTTGCCTACCTCATTCATGAGTTTAATCGTCACATGTTATTTACTGTGTCATACTGTAGTACACTTATATTTGTTATAAAATTAAATGGAAATAATAAATCTGATAAATTTTTATTTTGTACCTATTGATTTCTGCTTAATATCAAGTGTAAGAACATTTTAATTAATTGTGTTCAACGTACTTCCCCTTCAAATCTCAATCCAGTGAATTTGTATACCAACATCAACATTTTCGTCTTTGTTCGTAAATAATTTCATTGTACTAAAGGGTTATAGTAGTAGAAAGTCAAATAAGGAGATCACCATATTTTTCTACAAATACCATCTGTGTGAAAAAGCATAGTGGACTCCGTGACTGATGTTCTCTTATTGTTCCTCTTAGATTGTTTACTATAATGTAATATAACAAAAACTTTAGCCACAGCAACGCGTGGCCGGGTCAGCTAGTCCTATTATAAAATACTTTCCGATTTCATCCATCGGATTTAATGAAACAAAAATCAAATATGAAATATTACCCCACGTTTGATTGGGAGTCAAGCATTCGTTACATTCTTTATTTTGCAATCACTAATTTCATATAATTACTTCAAGTTTCGCAATCAAAGAAAAATCTGTTCCGTCTTCAATAAACTTCGCCGACCGGAGGTAATTATTCTTTCCAGTGACAGGTCATCCAGCTATCAATTGGAAGATTTCATACCATTTGCATATTTGTAATTGGATATTTAATTGAAAAACTGAGAATTGTAGGCCCAGCGCAGAATAATATTTCTCAGATCGTCTCTTCAACTTTTTCAAATACCTAACTACATTCGAATAGTGTTCGAAATTTTATTCTTTTCCAAAAATTAGATACGTAAGTGACAAATAGTCAGTCAATTTTGCTTCTTTATAATATTGCGGTTACGAATCTGAGCAAATATACCAGTTTATAAACACATATTATAAGAGCTTCAATTTTTTTTCATTTCCTACTTCCTCGAAAAACATTCAAACAATCTTGATTACTCGGTCTGTTAAATAATGTCAACAAACTAATGTGATCTAAACTGAAATAGATACATCGGTGACAAAAATATCAATATTAGATCAGGAGGTAGTGACAGGTGACGTTCTCCCATTTAACACTGCAAGCCTTTTAAAAGCTTGAATTGAACCTGAAATATGAAAAATAGACAGGTTCCTGGCACGTTTTTCTTTTGTGGGAAATTTTCGTGTTTTTCTGATTATTATTTTAGCTTAAAATAATATTCACTGATACAATACAAAGCAGGGTGCAAGAAAAAGTCACTTGATTTTTCAAATATCTGCTTGAATTCAAGCAATTATGTTGATTCAATTTTTTCAAATTTTTTGTATGTTGAGCTGTAGCATGACATGCATGACATGAATGACATGCATGCCATTTACGTCAATAACTTGAAATGATATTTATCAATGAAATCCAAAACGGCATGCAAATCAAAAACACGAAAATTCCCCACAAAAAGAAAAGCCTTTTTCCTTATGAAGTGCACACGCTCGGCTGCCAAGAACCTGTCTATTTTTCATATTTTAGGGTTGATTATGAGGTATGCAGTGTAAAATGGGAGAACGTCACCTGTCACCACCTCCTGGTCTATATAGTTAGTTCTCCAAAAACCAATTGGCTTGATTTTGGACACCATTTTTTCAGACATCCTGAATCGATAACTCGTTTTGATTTTGTGACCACTCAGTTGCCGACTATGGAAGAAACTAAATTGATTATGGAAATGGGTTTATATCAGAGCATACTGAGAAACGGCGATCTGTGAAACGTATAATACATTTCTCGAAAGGAAAAAATTACTTTTTATGAAATGATCATTCGAGAGATCAGTATATTGGAACAATAAATTCCTTCGAACTTTATTTATATCATCTATAATAATAGAGCACCATTTGATATCGTTCATTATCTTTGCCTCCAGACTCTAGATTGTTCTTACTAGATTTATTATCATTGGCTGAAGGACACTGGACTTTTCTACTCTTCCGTACCTCATCAGTGTATAATGTACCTCAAAGCAGGTTTTTAAATCTTATCTACTCTGGCCATCTGACTATTTGGAAAATATGTCGTCTAGTCTAATGAGGATCATGTAGGATCAGTATAAACTTTTTAGCACCCTTATAATTTCGAAAAGTCGAAGATTCACGAAATGTTCACCTAAATTTACATTTTCTAGTCAATTCACTTATTACATCTGCGTTATAACCGTTCACTTCAGCTACATACATCTAATACCCACTCCTCTATTCATAGTCGTACTTATCTTTCTCTATAGATAATGTCGAGGCCTATGGT
Source organism: Zygogramma bicolorata (assembly GCA_032362365.1). Classification (NCBI taxonomy): domain Eukaryota; kingdom Metazoa; phylum Arthropoda; class Insecta; order Coleoptera; family Chrysomelidae; genus Zygogramma; species Zygogramma bicolorata. Next base: position 113,576 of record JAVJAQ010003895.1, read on the forward strand.
CAAGAAATTGCAATGCTGCCATTTTATGCCATTGATTCGAGTCGTCGGAAATATACCTGAACGCGTTCCTGTCCTTCCTATATCAAATTCTATACTATTCTGTTCGTTCCTCACGACTGTAACATACAAAAATGGCAACATTTTCAACTTTGTACGTGAATTCTATACTTCTTCATCTGCTGTTCAGTAATCTACATTAATATTATGAAGTGGTTCGTTTCTAACTTTGTTTGTAGGGGGTTATTTTCGGAAATACTGATCGGATCATGGAAAATTCTTTTACTAACAGAAAGCTATGCTTTTCAGGAGTGATACAGATTATACTACATTATGATTGAACAAAAAATGCAGTGAGAAATAATAGTATATGTGAATCAAATCAGAGAAAAGCGGTCGATATGTGATGCTTTAACGGTGTGCGCTGACTAAACGGTTCGGTATAGACGAACATAATGTTCACCATAAATGTTGGCCCCTATCAGTTCTACAAAAAATTCCGTGGTACTATATAGCTACCTTTCATATTTGAATCATTAGTGGGGTTTTTTGTCACATATAAAATGCTTTGTCCTGAATAACTGACTGACAGATTAACGCACAGCGTAAACTACTGATCATAGAGACCCGAAACTTGGAGGGTGTGTCCTCTGTATGACGTAGGAACCCGATATTGAAGGGTTTCATAATCCCACCAATAAGGGAGTGAAAAATGGGGGCAGAGTTTGTATGGGACAACGTGATGCCTTGGTCCAATGTACTTCAAATTGCATAAACATTCTTTTCGACAAGACGTGTTTCGTATTTTATTGAAATTCATCGCCTAATGGGGTAAAAAAGGGGTAGAAAGTTATTTTGGGGGTGAATCAACGCACAGCCTACACCGCTGATCGTACATATCAGAAAGTTGGAGGGTGTGTTCTTTGAATAAGGTAGGCATCCGATATGAAAGGGTGTTTCGAAATCCCACCAATAAGGGGATAAAAGATCGGGGCAGAGTTTATATGGGACAACGTGATGCCTTGGTCCAATATAATTTACATTTTCTATGAATATTCTTTAAGAGAAGACGTGTTTCGTAGTTTGTTGAAATACATCGCCTGATGGAGTTAAAAAGGGGTAGAAAGATATTTTGGGGGTCAATCATCGCTCAGCTTGTCGTACATATCTGAAACTTGAAGGGTGTGTTATTTGTATGAGGTAGGCATTCAATAAGAAAGAGTTTCCCGAAATTCTACCCCTAAGGGAATGAAAAAAGATGGCAAAGTTTGTATGGGATAACGTGATATCTTGGTCCAATCTACTTCAAATTTTGCATTGATATGCAAATAAAAAACGTGTTCGTATTTTATTGAAACTCATCGCCTAACGGGATAAAAAATGGGTTCATAACATTACGACTTCTATCGAACGCTCTCTCGAGTGTGCCTAGGAGGCAGATACTTGTATTGATCCTGATAAACTTATTACTAAAAACTACAGAATATAATTGCATAAAAAAAAACACAACGCCAAACGAAGTGGGCACGGGTTGCCTAGTGATATCAATTATTATTGTATCTACCATGGCGAATATATCATCAACATATCTGATCCAGATCCTAGGAAAGTAACTATGTTGATTTCTAGCATACCTCTAGAGTATAAGTCACATATAGACGTTCCTTCGTGCTGTGCATAATGGGAATAAATTTGATTCATACGGAGCTTGGTGAATCGAATTTATTCTTCAACAGCGTCATTTGCCAAGCTATTCGATTCCAGGAGATCTTTCGAACACTACAGAGCTTGCGGTATCGATTACACTCACTTATAATGCATCTCCTACTGAAGAAACAACAATCATCAAGGTCGCAGCGTTCATCGTCCGGGACTTTCATGCAATCGTTTCCGAAACCGAAAGGGAAAGTGCTGGATGCATTTTTCAGATACGCCGAGTGAAAGTCCGACGAGAGACACATTTAATTGACGGTTGCCATTTTGATGGACCGTGAGAAAGATGCGCAACTTTTCAGGAAGACTGCGGGAGCTTCGTGAATGGGTAAACGGAAAATTGAATGATGGTAATTGAATCGGAGCTGATGACGACGGTACTGACACCGAGACTGATGGCTTAGAGAAAGCTATGGTATTTCTTTACCGACATCGAATCGACAGGTGGTCGATGTGATTCGTGAAAGAAGGAGGACCTCGATTCGATATGAATGTGATTACAATTATAATTACTACACGTAATCATAAGTTAGTGCGACTAGGATACCAGAAAGAGATATGTTGTATAATTACATCTCCATAACAGAATATTTTTGAAAAAGTTGAACGATAGGTGAAGATTCAGGTTGATATCTGTGTCAGAGAGTGTATATCGGAGACTAGTATAGGTTATGAAATATTTTTCTAGAGATCGATTAACCACCAAACTAATATAACTTTGATAAAATATGAGTTTGAGGTTACGGTAATTGATCTCTAGAAACATAAGATAAAAACAGAGATTATCCCAACAACCAGTATTAGATTTCAATCATTTTTCAATTTTTTCTTCCCCTAAATCCTTTCAGTTTCTATAAATAATCAAAATATACAAAAAAACTTGTGCCATCATATTGTGGACGATTGAAAAATAGGTATTTGTATAATAAGGGAGGAAAGTGCAAAATTTCAAGGGATAAAAAGGCACTTTACCCTCATGTTATGAATAAGATTTTTTCGACTCCCTCAAATAACAAGTTATTTTTGAATTACTTATATATGAAACTAACAAAGGAAGCAGTTAATAAAACTATTTTTTGAAGAGAAGTTTCATTCGATGGTTGAAGAGTATTTTAATAATTATCTTTTCATTGTATTATCTGGGATTAATTGAGAAATATCAAACGAAATCTGTTTCACAAAAATGAGTGATGAACAAGGACACCATGTCAATTTCCGTTTGAAACAGTTTATCTCGAAAACGGTTCAAAATAGAAATAGTATTATATGAACGAAGTCAATCTAAAATTTAATGTGGAGCTCAAAAATGTTGAAATATACAGGGTGTTCCATTTGAAAAAATTGAGTTCCACTCATTTTTTCATGAGATCAAAGTATCTATTTTTTGAAGACCCTGTATGAGGCAAATGAAAATATGACTCGGAGTGTAGATCCTCATAGTATCACTTCACTCCATTTCAAATTTGATCGTTTTAGTGCGAGAGAGTTCAAGATTATCAGCATTTATGAAAGTTCGTGTTTGGTAAAAAAAATATCGAAATCAATTTATATCTTCTATACGGTAATAGGTATAGGAAAATAGTATATGAATTTGTTGACAAAGTGATAATGAATCATAATATGATATTATATACGGGGTGTTCCTCTTGAAAAATCAAAGAAGCCGCTACTTTATAGTAGAAGCGACAACGCCGCATCGTCTTAAATATTTTGGGCATATAGGTCATATTGATTTATGCATACTGTAAAATTGAATGAAGTGAATAATGGGTATAATTATAGTCGAGCAAACAGACGTAAAACGGGCACATTGTGAAAAATATAAAATAATTTTATAACCGCGGCAACAATTTTTTATGAATGAACTTACAGAATCGGCGATTTTGAACCGATGCCGTTGGAAAACCGGCAATTCGACGAGCAACAGCAACAACAGGTGCATCTAATTTATTTCTCGTATCGAGATTATGGAACGCGAATCTTTATCGGAATTCACTTTCTTATGTCATCGGCCGTGACAGAATGAGAAAAGACGTACCAGCTGTGGTGATGCTTTGACACACTTATCGGTGGACGGCGATTAGTCGAGAGTGATTTCATTTGGAATCGATAGATGCGTATTTATGTCATTCATGTTACTCAAATCGAAGGTTCTCATTTGGAATCTTTGTGGTTATTCAATCAGTACGGCCGTGAAAAGTGTCGATCCTTTTAA